>BQKZ01000661.1:127320-155658 GCA_036244855.1 Temnopleurus reevesii
AATTAAGCACAAAGATTGGTCATGATAGGCGCATTTATAGTTATTCCAATAATAATTCTTCTATTCGGGCCTCGAACAAATGGACCGTGCGTTCAAAATTCAAAACAGCCGTTAACACCTCGTTGACCAATAGCGCAAGAGTCTCTCTCAGTGCGTATTCCGCATGGTGTGGCAGTGTATTGAAGTGCGCACTGTGTATGCTCTTATGTTTTGTGTGTGTGTGTGTGTGTGTGTGTGTGGTACCGTAATACGCTAGGAGAATCGCGATACCGTTGGTATCAAGATGAATTATAATAGAATAGATTTTTATTTGAATTAAATATTCCGGACTACATTCGACCAAAATACTTCATAGAGGTTATCATTTTGGCATATCTGAGGTACACAACAAGTTGTAAGCATAACCGTAATGTGTGCAAATGTAGTTTTCTACCTTTAACACCACAGATAAATATAGAAATTAACCCATTGACTACTGGAACCAGTTAGTCCCTGCACAAAGCCTATGGGAATTAGAATATTCCGTAGTTAACACATTAAAAGTAGATTTTGTACCTTTTTATGCTTATGCTTGAGGAGGAATGTCCGTAGAGTGTAGCTTGCAAACTTCTCCTTTAATTCTAACGTCACTTCTAACTCATTATACCTCTCTGGGGTGCCTTTAGCCGGCCAGTAACGATCACATTTCCTCTGCAAAAGATCAAAATGGACGGAAATGGAGTAATTGAATTGAATTATGCGTAGACAAGAAATATAGACATAATTAGTCAAGCCTGATCATTATTTTAACTGTCGTAAAGGTCAGACTCAAGAATGTTTTTGTATGGCTGCCTAGCAATTCAGTTGTAAATGTCAAATAAGTTCCTGGGTGGTGTTTCATCAAATCATTCTCAAAGTTATGAATTATTTTAAGCAAGACTGGAGTACGTTAATAGTGTGATATGCATACGATCCTTGATCATTGAGCACAAGAACTGTATGCCCGTTTTTTTATGCAATTGTGCATAAGTGATTCAAAAGTCTTTCTTATCTTGGTGAAACACCACCCAGGTCTTGCAAAGTCTAGCTGACAGTACTTGAATAAAAAAATAAAAAAGTGGATCATAAATCCAAATCAATGATTAAATTTTACTTTCACTGTCCTAGTTTTCTTTTAATTTGGCCTGTTTTTTTCTTACACAAACATAAGAAAAGAAGGAATAACACACAACAAAACGCATTGCAACTTCAAACAAAATTCTTAGAAAGATGTATAGTTGAAAAGATAGATAAAATAAAATCTTTATCCAAAATAATCTAAAATTGACTGACAGTGAAGTAGATACCATATATTTCCCAAACTGTTTTGTATTGGCTTAGTGAAGAAAATAATTGTAGTTCAAACAGAATACATGTTGTAACATCAATCAATACTATTATTTTCCGTCATAAGAATTTATGAACAGTTTCCTGCAACTTCCCCTGCAAATTTTTTCTCTTTCAAGTTTATTGGCCTATCAAACATTTTTTTAATGTGTGTCTTTTTTATTAATAAGTCCAAAAAGAATCTCCAAAAGAATCCTTGAATTGGACTTACCCTTCCTCTCTCCTCTAGCTTCGTAATCATGACGATAACCACAGATTTCTGCTCCCATACCATGCGCCAAAAGTCATCAAAAGTTGACTTAAGTGCACCTATAAAAAGAAAATATAAGAAATCAATAAAATATGTGATTATGCATTATCATAACAACTATCAATACCTATCTAAAACTATCCAAAAAAAAGCAAGGAAAACCATCACATTCACTGTCATGTATCCGCCGTTTTGTGTATACTTTTATCTATATATGTTTTGTATATTATGTTCTGAATCTACGGAAATAAAAACAAACAAACAAACAAACAAATGGGTTTTTTTTTACTATACAGCCTTACATTTCATCAGGCAAGCCGTTTTGCCTGTGAAACTTTTTCCCTGAATTAAAAATCTATGCAAGAATATATTTTTGCCAAAACTTTTACATAGACAAGCTTTTACTATGGGCATAATATCTCATATTGTAGGCATAGCCTAAACTAGAAAGAAAAATAAATACTACTCAATGTCTATTAAAGTTCAAAGAATTGCATGAGCAACATTCTGTATATTGGTGTGGAGAGTACTAAATGCTTGACTTCATACAACTATACAAATAAAATTTGGGGTACAATTCACTATAAAAAAATCGGTTGTAGTACTATGATATGGGTAAAAAAAATTAAATTCAAATGCAAAAACTATCATAAGTCCATACCTTGTGTAGCGATGTATGCTTTCTGTCTGTTGAAACCCTGTATGAAAGAACAATAAAAATACAGTTATAATCCACTTGAAAACCATGATCACTTATCATCAATCAATTATTGCGGTAACAATAGATACATAAAACCAACATGAAACTTCCAATTATGCTTTTGCGTGTCTGTATATTATAATAACAATAAATAAATATTGTAAATCTCTGGCTAGGGAATATAACAATATAATCTGTGCCCAAGGTAAAAGAGTTCTTTATCTATCCACATAAAAAGTGGTAAAAAATAAACATTGATATTGTTCATTAGGTACATGAAAATACAGTGCATTGTCTTATTTTATAAATGATTGTACTTTTGTATGTATGTATGTATTTTTCAACCCTGACCATAAAAAAACCCTATTTTTTGTAAGCTTCATCCAAATTCCCCCCCCCCATTAATTCTATACCAAAACTTGACACTGACCTACATGTAAATGCTTAGAACATATTCAAATATATATATATATATATCCAGAGATGCAAACCGTTTCCAGAATATGCATGAGGTATATTTTCATATGAATTCAAGGCTTTCATTACAAGTGAATGGCTGCGTGTACGGTCAATGTTGTCACAATTTCTCTCACTTGCATTATTCACATTTCAATTTTGACCACAAGTATAGTCCGTAACAGTTGGCATCTCTGATGATGAAAAAATCTCTTTGGATTTACTTTACTTTACTTTACTTTAAACATCTACATGTACATGTACAAAGTCTAATCTTCAGAAAGTCCTGGCATATACAGCACGCATAAACAAGAACTTGATGATTTAAAAACAGTTAGTGGGTCTATAGATAAAATAATCATATTTGAGCATTACATTCGAAAATCATACAGAGTATACAAAGTTGTTTTGGTCACGTAGCCTGCCTGTCACTGGATAGGAGTTCCTAAGTCAGACAGAGTTGACTGATTACAACATTCACCCCACCCAGTAATCATGTCAACGCAACAACCTGGGTGGTATTTCATAAAATTATTCATGAATTTAGGAAAGACCTTTTAAATGACTTGTCTGATTTCTTGCGCTTTTAAACCAATCTCTTTGATTAAACAGATCAAGAAACTTTGGAGTATAGCTCCTGATAGCTTGTTCCAATCATTCGTAAAGCTAAATGTTAAGTACTTGCAAATAAATCGTATTAGGATTATAAGTGATTATAAGTTATCTCCTATTGCATACTAGTATAGATTATGAAAATTTAATAATAGACTTCAAAACTGGTGAAAATAATTGTAGGCCCCACATGCTTCTTCTCACTAGCAAACACAGGAATTATAATGTGGGAACAGTGCAATATTGTCTATAGTCTATTTTCTTTGCTACCTACTCTGACATGATACAATTTCTTTCAAAATAATTTTGCACATGTTATTGTTTAGATCATTCTTCTCAAAATCTGTGTGATTCTGTAGACATTGATATGCTGGTCACTACATCAATTAAGCACCATGTTTAAATTAATTTTTAACTGTAAGATCAACTTAGTGAAACACGTCCCAGATTTCAGCGGTCATACATGTAGAAATCACTGGGATTGCATTTCATACAGACATTCAGGGTATTATGTTCCCAAATTGGTAAGCTATACCCTAAACAGGACAGATATTGCTTGGATAGAAAAACCACCATTGTTTAAACTTCATATTGAACAACATGCACTTTGCTGTAACCATTTTTTTTCATTAAGAGACTTCCCCCTACTTAAAATTATGTGTAATTGAATAAGGTTTCAATATGTAATCAAAGAACAGTGGAAGTTGATATTGGTGTCAAAAGTCATTTAAAAAGGATAATAATTAAAACATTTATTTAATGTAATATTGATTGGTTGGGCAGGCAATAGCAGAATATTCTTTTGCTATCCTTTATACTTGGCTTTATAGCATGTACGTGATGTTGATATTGAGTTTTATGAGATAAGGGCTCTGGAATGTTACATTCATTTGAATTATAAGTATGTCATTTTCGATTTCCTTTGGCACATATAAAAATTGCTGTATTCGACACAGGCGAGGAGAAAGGGGAGCTGATAGGAAACCATTTCTTAAAGACAGATAAAATCTCCTAATGGCGTCGTTGATCAAATAGATATAACTGGATGTTTAATTTTCAGTGGAAACCTCATTGGGAGGGGGAAACTGATCGCATCCATATTATCTTCTATGGATAAAAAATTACATCTATATAAATAAAAATATCTTTGAAAAAAAGACAACCTCTCGAGCATGAATTACTTACATCTATATAATTTGCATTGATGTAGTCTGAGTTTGGAATGCCTGGGAGCATCTGCAATGGCACTCTTGATGAATCATCTAAAAAAAAAAGAAGAAACAAGAATATGTTAATTCAAATAAAATCCATCACCTTAAATGATAAAAATACATGCAGACAGGAAATCTGTTGAGCAAAATTGGTTCCGATGTTTAAGATCATTTACGACAAACGGTATTTTAATATGTCAACTCAAAAACAACTTAAAACAACAACTCCATGACATACTGTATAATATAGATTAATATCATGTATGAGATCACTTTTCATCTACATAATTCTTTTTACGCACGACTTTAAGAAAGACTAGAGTATTTTAACGAGAGTAATACGCATTTAAGATTCTTGATCATCCAACACAAGAACTGATACAGGGCTTAAATTAATCGAAGGCCATGGAGGCCATGGCTTTGGATGCCCTATACTCTGGCCTTGATGCCCTCCTCCACAAAAAGGCTTATTTGCCTTGGAGATTTAGGTGCCCTTTTTTTCTTTTCTCCATTCATGCTGTAGTATAAAAATGTGCCCTAAAATCAACGAAATTTAAGGCATGCTGATACCAGTCTTGCGTAAAGTGGTTCTCACAGTCTTTCTGAACTTGGTGAAACACCGTCCGGGACAGTCAACTCTTGCTCCTTTATGTCAATATCATCACAAATCATTAATCAAATAAAAAAAAAATAAAAAAAAATTTTCACCCTTTGTGGACGTGATATATCCCTTTAGCCCTAAACTAAGTATCAATTGTTTGGCTAGCTATGGGTTAAGATAGTCAAAAATTGTAATGTGATCGTCACTATCCCAGGGTTCAAGACTTCTCCCCTTCCTTACAGGGACAGTAATATAATACTCTTCATATTTCAGCATAAATGTGACTGAGGGAGTTTTGATCGTAGGGACAGATTAATACGCATACTACATTTATAACAATATGAATGTTTTTTGTTTTTTTTTAATTGCTATTTCTAATATTGCATACATATTATGTGGTTTACTAAATCCAAGAGTATTTGTCAATCCATCACAAATCATAAATCAAATTAAAAGAAAATGGGAGGATTTTAACTCTTTGTTGACATGATATATCCCTTTAGCCCAGGGTTCAGGACTTCTCTCCTTCCTTTCAGGGACAGTAATATAATACTCTTCATATTTCAGCATAAATGTGGCTGAGTGAGTTTTTATCTAGGGACAGATTTAATACACAATACTATATTTCTAACAATGTGAATGGTGTAACAAAATTGCAATCTCAATTTCTTATGTTGCATACTTTGCTTGATACATGAATATTTGCCAATTGTCCCAAATTTCTCAAGACAATGGTAGAATCATTACATTTATACATGCAGTTTGGTAAAGAATGGTATGTATGTTTACAGAGAAGTCTGGTGATAATGAGAATAAAACATCATGTTAGATGATCAAATCGCTGGAGACAAAAGAACCAATGTTTTATATTACTGTTAGAATAAAATTGCAGCTCTTGTACTCTATTCATTGATGAGAACTAAATAAATACTCTTTATTACTGCCCCTTTTTTACTTGAGATTTTTAGGTAAATCTATTCCAAACATTAACCTTTTACAATTTTGTGGTATGTACACTTATAATAGTTTACCAAATTCCAAGTACTGAACTGTGAAAAAACTTTTAAAAACATGGAAATTTGTATCACAATCACAGTCACAATTTTGGCTACTGCAATATGCTATTGTGAAAATGTAACACCACTTTGTATTGAAATATTGACTGATTTGAAATGTCATGAAAGAAAATGGTATTATTGCAGAAGTTTATTGGTGTCTACTTACATGCCACAATGTTAGTGTATCTGTTTTTCGGTTTGTTTTCCGTGTCGCAGCTGAACGTCGCAGGGAATGATGTTGGCACATGCTGAATCTCCTGCAAACAACAAACGAGAAAAGCAATGGATTAAAACTTTAAGAACTTGTAATACATGGGGTGATACATACATTTTTAAAGCACTTTCCTACTCTGGCAGGGGAATTTAGAAACGGCCGAAATTCCTTGCCTGCAAGAAAATCTGCTTTAAAATTCTAAAAACATTAGTGGAAAGATGGAAGTAAAAACGCTTGCCCCAGCCAGGCAAGCAGCTTTTGCCTTTGCTGAAAAAAATCTACCTGACTGTGTCCCGGGCAAGCAGACAAGTGCTTGTGTAGCACCCTGAAAAACTTGAATAAGAAATCCAAATGAGAAAAAGAAAAGAGAGACATACACTCAGAGACATCTCATGTTGTCAAAAAGATTTCAGCATTTTCATAAAAAAGGGGTGGCTTACACTTGTTGAAACAGCTACATGTAAGAGCATAGGTTCAGAGAGCTACAGGTACAAAATGTACATGTAGATTTCATATTGGAAGGACTATTCATACATAATATCGATTGAAATAAAAAATAAAATTTTAAATCAATTGACGACTAAGACTGGATAGTTCCTGCACTAAGTCTATGGGAATTAAAGAATTCAGTAGTTAAAGGGTTAAACACTTGTGCATCAGAATGGAGCTTTTAAAGACTTCAAAAGCAAATCAAGGGAGCGGTGCTAGCTGCGATACCCTCATCATAGATCCGCTCTTTGAAGTGGATTGGAAGAGAAGGTGTCTCTCAAGGGTCTTTACTGAAAAGGAAATAAAATGATCTTTTGTTGAAGGGGCCCTGGGAGTGATGGGGTAAATTTGGAAAAGGATATTACAAAATGAGCTGAAATTTCAATGTAGTTTTATTTTCACAAATTTTGCAGTCTTGGCCTCCTGAAAATGTCCACTCTGTATGATGCACATTCGTATCTGTACAAACACTCTCAAAACATAAAAAAGACAAAACGTTTCAGCGTCAAAATGTACACAATCGCAAAAATATTTGTGTGTTAAAATATCAGCTCATAAATGTCCACTGATGAAGGGAGATAAAAAGACATCTATTTAATCTATCATAAGCAGAATCATTTTATCACAAAAGGACCACAACCCCAGACGAAATAAGGCACACGCCATGGCCCATGAATATGTAAAACTGCACCATCATTGCGACACACGCACGCACCTACATGAAGATTGATGGCTATCTTCCACCAGGGACTACACAGTGAGGATATGGAAGTACAGTTGAAGTTAGCCGACTGTCCCGAAGCATCACGCTAACATGGCATGAGACATACAGTATCAAGGGCCTGGGCCGGTACGAAACCTAGCGGCTCTCAAGATCTCTTTGGTTTGATAATGTACCTATCACATTCAGCCAGAGGGGTTGATCTAATCATTGAGTAGAGTCACTTGAGTTTATTTCTATAACCTGTTAAGCCTCAAAAGAGTTTCTGGGTTACTAGGATCAGAGGAAGGAATGTCTGGACTATGAATTGTACATTATAAGAAGCATTTATTAATTTATTAATTTTTCTATTTATATATCTAGTTATCTATCAATATTTATATTTCATTAGATCATATTTATTCTTGATTTGAATCCTGATTGACAATAAGACTGCTTTCAAAGACTGACGGTGATACCAATGACATCTGGATATCATTTAGAAGATTAGCCTTTATGGATTCATCTACTCACCATGTTTTCATGAAACACTTTTGACAACTTTTTAATATTTTTTAATAGTTCTTGGATTATCCCCAAAACGGATAAACACTGATTGACAGTGCCTTTCTGAGATAATCTAAACAATTCACAGGAAGATGTATACTCAGGTCGGAGTTGAATCTATGACCTCCCAAATTCATGAGTGGACCATCGAGAAGTTTGATGGTTGCGGTGGATAGAATAATCAAGAAAATTCAAGACAATTATGCCACAAAGAGTCAGACCCCATTTGATAATTCGAAAGAAGAATAAATTAGCTTTTTACACTTTTATGAGAAGTTTACAGAACACTTTGAGATTGGGATTGTTATAATTAAAGATACTAGTTTACACATATACTGCATACGCTACAGTAGTTTAAACATACATAAATAGCACAGTGGGGATTGTGAGACATAGAGCCTGAAAACAGAGAAAACTGGGTGGCATAAAAATATGATTGACAGCAAATCTAGTGCACTGCTCCGGAATATCATATCTGCCATGCAATCTCACACAATGCCAGAGCCCTCTCGATCGCCCTACTTCCACAAGCAACCCTCATCGCTGATACCCACACCCAAACTAAACATTCCCTAGGTTCCCTCTTCCTGCTTTTAGATCTTGGACCCGTCTGTACGTCATTCAGGAGTGAGTTACCATGGCAACTGCTTCCCCTTCCCTCCTTCATCCTCCCTCGTGCCCTTCCTCCCTGCGATCATCAGATGGATATCGCACGCATCATCTTAGAACGTCCCGAGCATTAAAACGCTGCGCTTCGGCGATGGCGATAAGCTAACGATGTGCGTTTTAAGCCGGCCGGTAGTGGTCTATCTATATTTGAATCATTAAAAGCCACGAACCTCAGTCTATGTTTATCAGAATTTGGTTGACCAAGAATTGCATCCATATTCTATTAAGATACTATTGAACATCACTCAGAGGAAGATAACCAGAAAACCAGAGCACCCTTTAAGGGCTCCGTTTTAAAAATGATTCATCGACCATCATTCATCACTTTCTATACTCGTCCCAATTTCGTTCCGCACAAATGTGGTTTGATGCTTGGAAACTGATAGTTGGTTGCCAGAATCCATGTTCATTTTCAATTAATGGAAAGAAAAAAAATACTGTTTAATGTTGTTAAAAAGCCGTTCATTATTATTAATTGAAGAAAGAACTTGCGCTACATGTAAACCCAAGATAGAGTAAAGAGATCCTTGTTGTAGGCTATCTTGGTTTCCTAAGTTATTCAATTCAAGTTATTCAAGTTATTCAACTAAAATTATTCAACCTTGCTAACCTTGGTATTGCTTATTAAGGAACGAATGTAACTGATACTTTGAAGTTGAAGATAACATCTATTTCCATACAAAAAATATGTTGTTTCAGTTCAACATTCATGATGCTCATTTAATTGGTAGATTGTAAGGAATAAAGTGTTTTACACATCTTTCAAGCCAATATGCATATATCTGAAGGTATAACATCATTCGAAGAAACACTTACATGGAATTGTATAAGTGTGGACTTTGTTTTAATCTAAGGCAACCCATCCTGATCTTCCACAATCCCTTTAAACCCTTCAAATTTCACCCCTAAAAAGGTCCCCTGACATCCTTCCTGCAAACAAACTATAAAACCTGCGCAGTTGTTTTAAGATCCTATTACCATCTAGGATGAGTAGTTTTCACTTAACCAGTTTGCAAGACATTTTATTGTGTAATTGTGCAACTTGTTTTAATCTACAGCAAACCATCCTGATCTTCAACAATCCCTTTAAATCCTTCAAATTTCACCCCTAAAAAGGTCCCATGACATCCTTCCTGCACACCAACTATAAAACCTGCATAGTTGTCAAAGACCAAATTCCCGTCTAGGAAGAGTGGTTTTCACTTAACCAGTTTGCAAGACATTTTATTGTGTAAT
This sequence comes from Temnopleurus reevesii, assembly GCA_036244855.1. Taxonomy (NCBI): domain Eukaryota; kingdom Metazoa; phylum Echinodermata; class Echinoidea; order Temnopleuroida; family Temnopleuridae; genus Temnopleurus; species Temnopleurus reevesii. Next base: position 137,449 of record BQKZ01000661.1, read on the forward strand.
TGTGCAACTTGTTTTAATCTACAGCAACCCATCCTGATCTCTCACAATTCCTTTAAATCCTGCAAATTTCACCCCTCAAAAAGGTCCCCTGACATCCTTCCTGCAAATAAACTATAAAACGTGTGCAGTTGTCTAAGACCCTATTACCATCTAGGATGAGTAGTTTCCACTTATCCAGTTAGCAAGACCACTTTCAAATAATCACTTGATTGTTTTGAGACAGCAATCGCTTATCTTCCTAGGTTGATCGCTTAATTTGGATCACCATTTGAATCACCCCTCTAGTGCGAACACTGGAAGAATAACATTGATGTACGGATCGAGATCCAAATTACTTTGAATTTGTAGTGCGAATGCCCCTATTACCACAAGATTTTTTCCCCAATCTTAATGGGGCTCCAACTTGGGGTGAACAAACTTGGAGATTTTTAACAGAACTTAATGAATTACAAATTGAACTGGTTCCATTAATCTAGTTTAACAATTTAGATGAGAGCGAGTCTAACTTTACTTTTTACAAAAACAGCAAAAACTGTGCAATCATTGTGAGAATTCCCCAATGGATCTTCAAACTGGCAACACCTTGAACTGTCTTGGTCGATGATTGACAAGGCCCTAAATCCTATGACATAGTAACTTGAGTGAGACAGACAAAGCAACTATTACCAGACTTCATTAAAATCCTGTCAATATTGACAAATATAGACAAATGTCTCATTCTTTTTTCACCGGGGTCTAATGTCTAGAGGAGCTTAAAGTCTGATTGTAGTTTTTGTAAAATCTAAATATTGAGGATTATTTTTGTTTTTAAAGTATTCAAATTTAGCAAATATATAGCAAACAGAAATTGATTTGTTGTTGTTGTTCCTCTAGTTAGTTTTTTTTATTTTGTAGATGGTACAACACTTTTTGGATACACTGGTATTTTGGATAGGACTTTGTTATCAAAAGAGAAAGCAGGCAAAAACTATCTATTCTCCATTTTCTTTTATCTTTGTTTACTTCAGGAACTTTGATAAGGAAACTTCATGCTATCTGCAATATCATCTACCCAAAATAACACAAGAACTTTAATAAGTGTCCCAAATTAAGTGACTAATATCATAAGCCAATTGTTGCAATAAGGAGTCAAGATATTAAAGAACCATATTACCCGCATTGTTAAATCTAATTTTAAGAATAAGATATTTCAGTCTGGCGAATTTTGTTGTCTCATTATTCGAACACTAAAGAAGGCACAGATGAATAATAAAAGGGGAATAAATTTCCTGTCAACAATGTACTTTATTTCGTATTTAATATGAGGGATCATGTCTTCTGTGGCTTTTAAAGGTGGACTCTCACAAAAAAACCCAGTATGCTATTCGGCTACCCTGGGTAAAGGAAACAGGTTTGTTGCGAACAATGTCAGTTAATGATGGCCTGATAAATATATGTGTAAGTCTGAAATTCATTAATATCAGCATGTGTGGACTAAGCAACTAGTTATAAAAACATACAAGTTCATAAAGGCAGAGACAATACATTTCTAGAGACTTTACCAACTGGGTTATGTTTCATTAAGCTGTGCGTACATGTAGATCTACCTGTATGCACGACTGTACGAATGACTGGTGATCCTTTCTACAGTGCGATTCAGTGCCAGCAGTTATCATTGAGTGCAAGAAACGATCGCCAGTGATTTGTACAGTCGTGCATAGATCTATACACAGCTTTATGAAACACATCCCTGGGAGGTGTTTCACCAAGATAACAAAAACTTTACGCACGACTTTACGTTCGACTGGTACCCCATTTTGTGCGCAATAGTTAACATTATTACTCAAATTCAGCGCAAGAACTGATACCAGTCGAATGTAAAGTTGTGCGTAACTTTAAGAACGACTTGGTGAAACACATCCCTGGTCATACATGTATTTAGTGAATGATTATGAAAAACTTGCCTCATATTCAGCTGCGAATCCACCATCGCTGTTGGCATGGTTAGCGATCACATGACTCTCAAATTTACTGATGTGAATGGCAGGCTCCTCAAGATCATCTACAATGGTGAAAAATAAAAGACAAAAAATTAAGTAAAAACCAAAAAGCTTGAAGAGGTGAAGAGATGAAAAGAAGGAGAGAGAAATATGAGAAAAATATAAAGAGAGGAAAGGAGAGAGAGAGGGGGAAAGAGACAGGGGAAAAATATAAAGGCAAAAAGTGACTGAGAGGGGGATGGGGAGGGAGAAAGAGGAAGAAATACAGGTAGAACGATACAGCTACATGTATGAGAGAAAAGGACAAAAGGGAGAAAGAGAATGAAAGAGATACAGGCATGGGGAGAGGGGTATGGAGAGAAGGAAAGAAAAAGAAAGATAAAGAAAGAGAAGGGAAGAAAAAGAAATATAAAGAAAGAGAAGGGAAGAGAATGAAAGAGAAGGGAAGAGAAAGAAAGAGAAGGAAAGAGAAGGAAAGAGAAAGAAAGAGAAGGGAAGAGAAGGAAAGAGAAGGAAAGAGAAAGAAAGAGAAGGGAAGAGAAAGAAACAGAAAGGGAGAGACACAGAAATGGGAGCAACAGACAGGGGAGTAGAGACAAATTGTGAGAGTGAAAGGAAAGACCAAGATCTGGATAAAGCCTCAATAAATCAAGACATATCATCAAAATGCAAATCATTAGGAAGAATTATACATTAAAACATCACAAACTTTGTTCAGCTAAAAATTATACCATATAATGTCTCAAAAGTGTAAAATAATCTGCATTGTCTATCAAACTTATTGTATATATCAATTGTAATTGAAAGCAGGGAATACATGTAACTTTCCTGGTATCGCATTGCCAATTGCTGAACATTTTCACAGGATTACAACACAAAATATGTTTTGTTTAGCAACTTTTCACATAGAAGTGTACAGAAACATTTTGAAAATGTTTCCTCTTTATCTAAAACTGCTTATCAAATTTGAAAAGTAAAATTGTTCCTTGGAAAGTTATTATGATATCAATCATTTCCCATGCATGCTTTTTTCCGCAAACATTTTAATGCATCAAATACAATATTGTATATGAACATGAATGTTAACATTGTGCATTATGACGCTTTTATTATTACACAAAAGAAAAATGATACTGTAATAAATAGTTGGCTAATCTCCAGGGTTTGAAGGACAAAGAAAGTTATTACACCACTTTTGATATCCTGTTTAGTATCAAACACTCTTTCTATCCGTAAGTGTCTGCTGTATATAATTACTTGTCATGAGTTTTATATTCTATAATTGTGATCGATTGTTTGCACCATCTGATTCAAACACAATTGAACATCAATGGATTCAGATATAAAATTCTACATCAAATATATCAAACAAAGATGTCTACATAATTATATGTTTTACAAGCATGCTTCATATTCTTTTTCTCTGAATTACATAATTGAAATTTTCAATTTATTGTTTCTCAGTTTTTGTGTTTCTATTGTTAAATGTTGCTTTATTGAGAATGTGAAAATAGATAAAAATGAAGATATGTATAGAATTGTCTATTCTATACATAATGTGCAGACTAACAAAAAGTTTGTACAAAATTACTGTGAAAATTGCATATGATTTGGTGTTGAATTACATCATATACATGTATATATTTAAATAATGATGTTTTTAGTTACTACAGTAGTTCTTTTAAACTGTTGAATACAATCAAGCAAAATATCAATTGGGGCAAATACAATAGGGGGTGGGGGAAACATATGTACATCAATTTGTAAATTTGCCAATTCTGCAAATTCTGTTAATGAAACTTAAGAAAAAGAAAAATCATCCATTCTTATTTCTATACAATCATTTTTACAGGAATGGATGAATAAGTGGATTTGGAATCAAATGTTAAAACGTGCAAAAGAACAGCGACATCAAGGATGATTAATTCGAAAATCTTGACCATTTGAAGGGAAACCCCCTTCATTCTTTCTTTTTAAACTATGTGCTACAATCAAAGTGAATGACATCACTGCCTATAGCACCTAGGAAAGGAAAAGCAAGCTTATCGCTTTTCCTGTATAAGTACTTGAGCCAAAAGTACATGTACTACACTTTCAGAGTACCAGATATCAAAGTTTATGTACATCAATGCTATTTAGACAAATGGGGAAATGTCCCTCTGCTGTAAGGTAATAGTTTATACAAAAAAGGATAATCTTATTTTATTTTTCAAACACATCCTTTAGAACCGAAAATTGCAAAAAAAAAGGAAAACCTGGATATATTACAGAGCTACCAACATTTAACAGCAACAATCAGGGAGATTGTGGAAGAAATCCAGTAGATGTCTATAAAATGCACACAACCTAATGGCATCAATGTTTCCATAATCCAGGAGATTGCTCAAAAACATGCATTTATTGTGGCCCATTTCCAGGAGTCTCCCGTGGAATCCAGGAGACTTGGCAGCCCTGATATTATCATATATCATTATTATCATCATTATTTTTATTATCCTCATCATTATTGACCATATAAATTCAAAGTTTTCAAAAACAAAAACAATTAAAAGTAAGATAAAAAAATTTATATATAAAATAGAAACTGCAGAGCTTTTCCTTGCCATATGCCCCTGTTTGAAATTCATGCATAATCTATATTACTATATTCTTAGCAACTGGCTGCAAAGAATTAGAAAAAAAAGGAGCTGTTCCCTCTACATCTTTTCTGCCTCCTATACTTGGCCAAATACATCCCACACAATCTTAATTGTCTCTGCGCTCCCCATCCACTCAATACTCCCTGGAATCTTTTCCCCTTTGTTTTCATCTTACTTCCATCTAAACCAGAATTTTAGAATTTACAAAAGGGAGCTGTTCCCTCTACCTCTTTTCTGCCTCCTATACTTCGCCAAATACATCCCAAACAATCTTAATTGTTTCTGCGCTCCCCATCCTCTAAATATACTCCCTGGGACGTATTCCCCTTTTTTTTTCATCTTACTTCCATCTAAACCAGAATTTTAGAATTTACAAAAGGGAGCTGATCCCTCTACACGTACCTCTTTTCTGCCTTGCTGTTTCTTCTACCTATTTTATGCCTCCTATACTTCGCCAAATACATCCCACACAATCTTAATTGTCTCTGCGCTCCCCATCCTCTCAATACTCCCTGGGACGTATTCCCTTTTGTCCTCATCTTATTTCTATCTAAACCATGTGACTTTTTTTGTTTCTTCCTTTCTCCGCCATAGCCCCATTTCCTTCAATCTCCGCGGTTCAAGTTCCTGCCATCTAGAACCCGTCTGAAGCATCTTTTTCCCTTAGTCTTCTCTTTTAATATTTTGAATGACGATTTCAATTCATTTCATGAGGAGGCATGAAAATTAGAACTAATTTTCTTATTTACTATATAAATCTATACATCTACCTATTATGCTATGTTTCCTAAAAAACTATATGTAAATATATAATTGTTTACCAGCCTTCATCACGAGGATTTAGAAAAAAAAAGTTTTCTGTAGGTATTCTACAAATGATATAATAATAATAATAGATGCAATTTATATAGCACACGTATCCACTCTGCTGAGTGCTCAAGGTGCTCTAGAGGAAGCCAGGAAAAAAGCTTCATTTTAGTGGGCACTTGCGTAAGATTGGGGCAGGGCTATAAAAAAATAATTCTTCGGGGGTGGTGCACGTGACCGAAAACGGTATATTTTTTTTAAAATCAAAATACAAGCAAAGTTTGGCAGTGCACATAACAGTCTTATAATACCATTACTATGGAATTGACTTTGGGTTTAGATAGTTAACCAGGGACAACAATTAAAAAAAAAAGAATGATGAAAAATAATGAACAATAATTAATAAAAAGATAATGATAATAATCCAGATATAATAATTTTGATGATTCATTTAGGTACAAAATTATTTTATTGTGAAGATGATTAAAATTGATGCAACACATTTTGACTTTTTCACATTAAAAATTGCTCTATGATTTAGGAGGAAACGAGGAAAAATTGGAAGCTTTGAGGAAAAGAGAAAAAACAGGATTGTTGGGAACCTCTATGGGGGAATGTGGTCAAGTGACTCATTATCAGAAGACAGAGTGAAAGTTTGGGATCATCACCAACAGCACACAGTGAACGATATATGTGGGACTGATAAAAAATAATGTTCAGAAATTCATAGAATATGATGATTTATATGAACTTCAGTTGACCACATTTTAATGATGCATAGGAAATAGAAATTAATTTGGGCAATCTCATGAAACATGTTCAACTAACTAAATTCTATTTACAAGAATACCTATTGTCTTGTGCCTACTCTTGTTTCGAAGAAGTGCAGCATATTCAACATTGGCACAAGACCATATGTAGGTAGTATACATATTCAGTAGTAATTGAAAATTAGCTCATCTGACATATCATTTCATCCTAAGCACTCATATTTTTTAGGAGCACAAATGATAAATTGATCTAAACTACGGTAAATATTTTTACTTCAGAAATATCTAGCTTGTGTAAAGCATGCATACAAATCTAATTGTGATCCTTAACTTTTTTTTTTATATATCCCCAAAATTCACATTTCTTTAATCTTTACCAAAACTATACATGGGCTTTAACTTTTTTTGCAGACTGTTACAACTAACATTTTTCTTGAAAGTAGGTGACAAATTCTAAAATAACGTCTTAACAAAGACAAATTATCAACTCTCACAAAGAAACTGTAAGTGATTAATTTTTGTCACAAATATATTTTTGAACAAATTTGGGGAAAATAATAAATTCTTTCTCCTGAAGGAATGTCAACCTCCAATAAGCTCAAAATCTTTTTAGCTTGCCAACAACCTTTTCAAAAATTTCCATGAATTTTATTACTAACGACAATAACAAAACATTACTTTTCCTGGTACTATTTGATGCATTAATATTAAAGACCGACTTCGAGTCAGTACCAGCTACATTTTCAAAGAAACTCTCGTATTCGTCAAAAAACGTGCAAACACGTGGGCTGGGACTAAAGATGCGACGATTACCGCGTGGGTCTTTTGGCTGTGGTACTCTATTCAAAGAATATCATCTAATTCTTTCTAAGAATATACCACAATGTGCTTTTTTGGAAAGCCAACATGAAAATATCATATATACACTTCCTGTCATCGTTCTTTGCTTTCCTGTTATTACTGTAAAACATAGAATCATGGAATCATTGTTGGATCACTGGAACATGATCATTTTCTGAGCTTTTATCATGATAGCAGGTAGCAAAGGATTCAAAGTTGCGTTGTAACTGGAAAAACTGAACATATTTCTAGTTTTGTGTAATCTATATTCAAGAATTATTCAACATTCCCTGCACAAATTCATCTATACTTGTATATTCATGCGATCCATAACAAAACATTGAAAAAATAAAATGGCTGATTTTAATAAAATAATCTGATTGCCGCAGTATTAAAAACTGGGTGCTGATGTGCACATAAGTTACTCCAGTCAAAATATTGTTAAATCACGCATATTTTAAACCTCACTGATTTTGTTAAGGTTTTCTTTTTAGCCATATTTTTTTCAATGACTGCCATCAAAATATTTTCCCAAAATAATTCTTCTCGGAAAACATTCATTATACAAAGATATTTGCTATGAATGGTGCTGAGTTATTGATTTTTTTTTCAGTAAAATCGCAAATCAGCAACTTTTTAAAATAAAATTTCAACAGTTTTTTAATCGTTGTGAGAGAAAAATGAGTGGGCAAGCATGAAAAATGGTAGTGTTGACAGGTATATTTTTATTATTTTTTTTTTTTTTTTACATACATGTAGTGTGGCATAAGAAATGAGCAAGGGCTACTTCCCTTCTGGCTTTTGTCTCTTTGGCTTTTTTTTAGAAACTCTGTGCTATTTTCAAATAAAACATTGTCAGTCATCAGACTTCTATAATTTCAATGAATTCTTTATTACTAAAACTAAACTAAATTAAAAAGGAAAATGACAACAAAATTAGCTTACCTGGTCTACAGAATGTGGGCGCCATACCATTCCCGTGTTTCTCGAAAGACATACGATCCTTTTTGCGCATCCTGGAGAAAAAAATATAAAAGTACAGAAATCCATGACGACATCTAAACTTGATCCAAAAACATTAAAGATCAGAAATAACGTCTATCATACGAACCTATCTACTCTGGTGAGGCATTGCGCAAGAGGGTATTTATCACAAATAAATGCTGCCATATTTTGTTGAAGTTTTGATTGACGATATCCAGATGAGTGATAGATGGGAACATCTAAAATAGCTCTGATGATCACAGTAACTTCCACCAATACCGAAGTGAACATCGAGATCGTGTCTCAAAACGAAGGCTAGAGTAATGTTTGGATAACGGCTGAGTTTGAATACGAAGCTAAATAACATGCACTCCTCATTTACGATTGCGTGAAAAAAGGAGATAAAATGAGATATGTACTGGTACCCGACTTTAGAAAAACGCTGCAGTTGGAAATTATGAAATTGAATATTCACCTTGTGAACGTTTGTGAAATAACAGGTTCAAATAAAAAAATGTATTACAAATGTCTCTTTGGCATTCTTTAACCTTCCACTCTCTTCTCTTTCGGATTCTTTATCTTCCCACTTTCTCAATAAATCCATCTCAAATTACTTCATTTATATTCATCTTCACTAAATCATAAAGAGACCCACACAAATATTCAAGCAAATACATGCTGACAGTAAAACACACACACACATACACACACACACACACACACAGACAGACACTCTCTTTCTCTCTCTCTTGCTTTTTCCCATTCTTGATATCAAACCCTTTATAATTTTTCCTTTCATACACGATTAAAACAGGAAATATAGAATGAGAATATGGTGAAACACTGATTTAGACTGTTTTATCCCTTTATTGTTGAAAAACGAACAGTGGCAGCCAATCCCATCATTTTAACGACTTTTGATATGATGCGTCCAAGGTTTGAACCCACAACCTCCCAATCATAAGGAGGGTGTGCACTTGATTGAACCTACACACCAATGCTTCACAATGAAATAATTTCCAGACAAAAGCTCTTCAGAACTAATACTTCAGTCCTCATGGTAAAGAAATCAACGTACCGATATAAATTTGCCGAGAGCCAACAGAAACAATCAGTGATAAAATTCGCTTGTAAAACAGGCAAACAAGCTCATGACTTGGTTGCAAAATTTGCTGAGATAGAAAAACAAGTCCTTGTGGAAAAAATCAAAAGCAACAATACAATGCTCAAGTTCACACATAACGAATTGTGTCCAATTAAGAGATCGGCTTCCAACTAAGTTCAAAATAAGCTACCTAATCCTTAAATACCAATATGGCAACCTATTGTTCATTTGTTACTACAAACAATATGATGGGGGAAGTCCCTCGGATAGAGAAGCCCAACAGCTCTTCCAAGAATTTAGTCTACAGAGTGTATGTCATCATGATTTTGATTGTTTAGTTCCAGGATTTTTACTTGTTTTTTTTTTCCTCTGCTTAATGTGAAGCAGTGATATTGCTGATTTATCTTATTGAAAGTTTGTAGTAGTTTAGTCGGTACTTATCTGATAAAAAAAAAACATTGGGGATGTTTGGGGTGTTTTTTAACCAGTTTTCCATAACCAGAGATGCCACAAGGGTCAGATGAAATTTCCTGAAATAGTGAGAAAATTGCCTGAAAATTGCCACTTGCCTATACTTTTGTACACAAGCATCTCACCATATTTCCTGAAATCAGGAAATTTCCTGAAGAGTGGCATCTCTGCATAACAATGGTCACAAAACGAAACAAACTAATTCATATAAAAAACTTACAGTCCATTTGCTGAAAAACTAGCCAAGAGGTAGAGAATCGATTGAAAATAAATTTCAAAAATATGTTGCAAAACGAAACATGCATTTTAATTTTAATTTAAGTGCATTGTACCCCTTCAAAAAAGAAGTGCATGAAACAAAGATTTTGCGCAATAAACTGTAAGTTTGTGATTGATTGCAACCAACTGAGGTCTAAAACACAACCTTAAAACCCATGAATAAGGATATTGAAGTCACGATAATTGCAATAATATCTTTCCCACAACTAATATACCCTGTGCAAGAATTACTGTATAAAGCTTTTAAAGCAGAAAACTCACAAATTTATTTTAATCAGATAGCTTTCAGTTTCAACAATTAGGAAAAGTCAGCAATTTTGGTTTCTTGAAATGATGGTTAAGCTTAATTTGAAATAAAACATCAAATATTTCTGTCCTCTTACAATATCTTACAATCTTTTAATGTTTAGAGCCCTCAATTAATTGCAATAGGTTTCAATATTGATATGAACACAGAAAATTACTCCACGATTATGTTCAGTATGGGTTACATGTATGTGTTTTTGCTTTTGCAATTCCGTGCATCTATGTACTCGTAAATGTTATTCATATGTAATTATATGAAAATTTGCCTTTGAATTTGACCAAAGTTATCAATTTTAGAGTCATCCAATTTTTCTGTAATTTAATTTTCTTGATTAAGAAAATGAGGACTGTTCAAACTCGTTTTCAATAGCTAGAATTAGTTTTAAATGACCAGTACCGTTTTGTGAAGTGTGCTGCGTCATTAAAAAGTTGTCGAATATCAGAGAGCCCGCATATTTCCTCCAAGTTACCTGCAGCTATTTGTTATTAGGCATTATTCCCAGGTCAGTTTCAACTGTCTCATTTGAAAATTAAGCTTGAGGGAAAACAGGCTAAATCGCAAAGAGCATGAAACAAGTCACTCAAAATAACCTAGACTTAATCCCAAGTTGAGGGTATCGATAACTGGAACACCCTTAAATGCGTAAATAAATTGTTTAATTTTCGAACCACCTATTCCCTCGTCTGTTTTCTGCGGTGATGAGATAAAGTGCCTTGCAGAAATCAAGAGCAGATGTCAGAATGTTTGAAGCAGCCAAGACGTCATGTAGGCTTTGAAAATGTATTTTGAGCTTGCTATCACAACAAAACTCATTTTATTAACAAATGTAAAATAGATAATGCATAATTCAAGACACACAAACACTTTCTCATTTGAAAGCAAATTGAAAGGGAACCGGCTTGCTGTGATATTGTTTAGATTCCCCTGACTAATTTAAGGAAGTGAAAATGTTGCTATTTTGGAAGGATATGATTATGATGGTAATTAAGAAATTTCTCCTTATTTTCCTTTCTCCCACGAGCTACGAACCCTGTGATGGGTAATTTAAAAAAAAACGAAATTAATGAAATGGAAGTTAACAAACTGTGATGTGACCATACAACTTTGTGAAGGGGTAGATTTCAACAGAGCAAATGGAGCTGGATGGGTATACTGGAAATAAAAAAAGGAAGACATCTCAATGATAATTTGACCTTACGAAGATTCTTTTGAATGTTAACAATTATAACCCCCATGTTACTTCCTAAAACTTTAATCTAAATTGAATACATTTGTTCAAAACGAAAGTTTGTTGCAAGTGTGGATTAGTGTAGAATTCATAGCTCACATGCAGATTTCAAGAAATAAAAAAACAACTCCCAAACTTTTCCTGATTTTGAAACATCTTTATGGAAAAGTATCATACATTCCCTTAATTTCAACTTCTCTAATGGGCTATGTAATCTGTTACTGGTTGACTTCAAACTGATTTTTAAGCAAAAAAATAATTATGTAAAATTGCACTAACTGCGATGTGACCATTCAATGGCATGAAGAGGGATATTTCAGCAGGGTTCGCGTGGTTGGATGGGGAGACTGGAAATCAAAAAAGGAAGAGATCTCACTGATAATTTGACCTTGCTAAGGTCAGGTAAAGGATACTGACCATTTCTTGTGGGTATGAATCACTATTATTGTCATTTATACCTCCAGATAAACCTATCTTTTGTCATTTAGAGTTTTGATGCAATGAAAATCAATCAATCAATCGATGGATTCAAATTTGATTGTTTTTTTGTCAATAAATTCATTTTTATGTACTAATAGGCCTATACTGTTTGAATTGAAATAAAACCAGCTGAATGCAATCAACTTGCAAATGTTATATGGTAAATAATCCAATTATCTCCAAATCTACAGATCAATTATTATTCACTTGCCTGATTAGCTCACCCAACATAGCAACATGTAATGAATGCAAACTGGATTCCATGTACTGTATAAACCAATATTTTAGCGTACAGATATTTTCGCGACTTCTGACCAGTTTCGCACATTGGCTTGTTGTTAATTTCACGTTTTTGACAGTGTTTGTACACAATATGCATCATAAAAGAGTAGAAATTTTCGCGAAGCCATAACCGCGAAATTAGCAAGAAAAAAAACCATCATGAAAATTTCAGCTCATACAGAATTGTAATTCAATGCTACTAAACGGTTTAAAACCACGTAAGTGACGTAACTATATTTGTCAACAAAAGTGAGTAAAGGCACATGACCAAGGATGTGTCGAACTATGGAATTACTATGCTTAGACTACTGATGATTAATAAAGATTGTTAGTCTTCAGATAGATTAACACATAGGAGGTGTTGCTCAAAATCAACTGCAAATCAACTGCAACTTTGAAGATTGCAACGTGCATAGTATACGCATTTAACAAGACGTGCATGAAACAAAGATTTTGATTGGCGCGTTCCGATCAACTGCAACTTGCTATCAACTGCAAATTTTGAGCAACACCCCCTTAGAGCCGAAGCCTTAAGATTTTAGAAACTAAAACACTTTTTTTACAACATATTTTCTAAAAATACGGTTTCAGCACTAAATGTGCACCAGACTACTGTCTGGTAAGTCCATGCTTCAATATAATCCAACCTTTCCCTCCTATACAACAAATTAACCGCTCCTGACACCAATTCACCAAACTGAAGACATAACAGTTGTTCTAAATGACATCAATCATGGAAATTCTTTATGAGAAGCATCGCAACACATGTGCGAGATGCCACATGCTTTTACGCAACACTAACCATGAGTCTATCATTATTTTCTTACTTTCTCTTGGGCAGCTGTTCAAATGACTGGACTTTCCAGTCACAATGATGTCATTTTGTTATTTCTTTTATAAATGTTGGGTTACTTTCATAAAATTCGTAATCTTAACGGAAGGAGATGGGTCCTTACCAGACAGGCGCTTCGGGTATATTTACTCCAACTGATGTTAAGAGGTAGAATTTTTTAAATCTTTGCTGGTATCTTTATTCTTTTCTTTTTTTAAATTCAGCTTTAAAAGTACCTTTACCTAAATACTTTTATTATTGGACCTCATATTTCCACTTGTTATTTATATGCATGATCTTTTCGAGGCATTGAAATGAATAAATGAAAAAATAAATGTAAAAAATTTAATCTTTTGACGAGTGATCAATTTTTTATACTAACACTATTCAGAGTTACACCTTTTTAATTAAAATTAGGAGATCGTTTTGGGTAGTTTAACCACTCTGTGGCTTGGTCTAAAAGTACATTTCGAACAGCAATTTTTAGTACTAAATTCATGGTAAATGTATTTTATTGCACACAAAGTTTGTTCAAAGCCCAAGTATAGTTTTGGTAAAAGCGAATATTTTTATCGCCAAATTTTGTCTTCAAATCTACTTAAAAAGAAACATGATATCATGAACATGTTGTACAAAAGATTGTACGAAAAATTAACAAGTTTTGGAAAAGTTATAACCTAAAGTGTGGAAAATATTTAGCTTCGTAGCCCCCGACGCAAATTCAATATTTTCTTTCTTGATAAAGGACAGCTTTTCATGAACAGAATTGAATAAAAATTTCAGAATTTATTCTTTATGTATTCCTTTTTAGCATGCTTTAATAAAATCTTGGAAATAATTTTCTATATGCCCGATAAGAAGCAAAATATTGTTATAACCAAGAGAGGGCGATAAATACGATTTAACGGTCAAATTCAAATTTTCAAAAGAATTCGCTCGTAGAAAAATATGCTATGATCTTGAAATGTGTATAGAACCTATATGTCATGGTATATATCCCCAAAATTCACATTTCTTTAATCTTTACCAAAACTATACATGGGCTTTAAACCACGAAAGGTTCCGATTACAACCACAAATGCCACATTCATCAATAAAAATAGATAAATTTAAGGATCAAGATTTTGTATTAAGTTTTCCAACATAAATTATTTATAATTTCACTTCAAAGAAGCAAAAAGTATTATCAAACATGTTTGAAATAATCCAACTAGTTTTCCACTACAGTGTGTGTATTACCACACATTTATTAAGGCGCTGTTGCTATGAAGCCAGGAATACAATGAGTACCACTTATTTTGTTCCGTACATTGTTTACAAATGTAAATGACACAGCCATTCATATCAATTCATTACTTCGAAAGCAGGCAATTTCTAAAAACAAATAAATTAAGCTAATTATAACCAATTGTTTTACAGTGACCTTAATTCAAAATTAAGTGATAATCATAACGCAGCTGTATCTAATCACATTGTTTTGTCTCAATAGATCTCCATTTGTCTGCGAATAAATGTTTATATTCTGTAGAAGCATAACATATCAAGTGAGAGATAAATTGAATGAAACATCACTTTCTGAAATGTGGCCAAAAACGTGCCTTCAGATAGCTATTCTTGGATCAAAATCTTGGAACAACGCTTTCTTTCGTTTTTTTTACATTATAAATATGACAGTTTCCAGAAACGGCAAACCTTCAACTTTCATATAAATGATGAAGAGAAACGTGTAAGTATGTGAATGAGTAAAAGGAAATATAAAAGAGAGAATAAGTTTCAGAGAGACTAAGCAAAAGAATTGTGTTGATGAAGATATTTTTAAATATATTTATATTATGTTGGCAGACCCATGCAATTCTATTGCCAATTTACCGGACTGATTAAAGAAACTATCACTTCCGTATGGTGATGGGCGGACAATCAATTTGTCTTCATAGGTCTCTTTGAGTTGTTTATCTTCTATCAAACAAATGTAGGTTGTATTTATTCTATTATCTGTACGAATGAAGAGTTGGTTCAGTGGTAGGTACGCTAAAAGTGTGCTAACCAACAAATGAAGTAATAAGTTAAGAATCATTCTTGAATCCGTGCATTGTAATCAAGTTTTTACATACCTCAAAATGACCAAATGCAACTGTTTTAAATGTCATCAAACATACTGAAGTCTATTTCACACATTAATGATTTCAGTCAATTAGTCTCTTGCTCCAATACACACCCTGAAAAGTGCAACCATTCTGAAGTGATAGAATTAGGAAATGATCCCTAACTCATTTCATGTATTGTGTATACTAAGTCTAAAGAGAATATACAACTTGAATCCTAGCTAAAAAAAACTTGCAGAAATGACTGGAAAGGAATCTTGTACTCAACAAACCAATCAGCTTAATGGTAGGATCTAGGTACCTGAAGCAAAAGATAATTGTTGCCCACTCAAAGATCCCCAAATTAGAGATCGCTGAAACTATCAATCTATTCCTATATTTCATATCACCATGGAAGCATATATTGATTTTGAGACAAGACAAAGCTGCAGTAAGTAATCAATACATTACAGAAAAGGATATAATTATAATGAGGCTTTTCCCGGAAGAAAAAAACTAAGGAAATTGCAGGCTACATACTAAGTAATTCATAATGGATAAATAACTCATTAGATGCTATGACTCATTCTTTATAATCACATTATGAAATAATTGATTGAAATCATAAATTTCCAGGTGATTAAGAGGCCTAAAAATGAAGTGCCTGGGAAAATGAGGTAAAATGTGGGAAGTTTATGTATTTAGCTATTGTCAAAATAGATGGACCACGGGCATGGGAGATACAGCCCTCCTCATCCCCCACCCCCGCCCCCTTACAGTACAAACAATTGACAATGTGAAAAAAAGTGCAATGCACTGCATCCTCAACTTTTCAGGATAACAGAAACAAGTTGAAGATGGACAAAATTGTTTGATTATACTTCTATTATATAAAATTTGCATTTAGCTTTTTCTTCATTTCCCCATATAAGCTGACAGGTCTATCCTAGAGCAGGGTCCATAGTGTGATATACCTCATAAGAAAGAATTAATTTAACTAAAGCAAGTTTTATAAACTTATATTCATCCATGTTTCTATTCCCTAATTGACGGTACTTACAGACTCCACAGTTTTGAATTAAAAGAAAATATCTACCTTTATGCAAATATATATATTTGACCAACAATCACACACACAAATATATAAGCAAAATGAGGCTCTCACCATGGAAAAGAGCGCTATATTGTATATTTCAGATAACAGCACACCTTTGGTTTATTATATTTCGCCCAATACCCAGGATGTGATCATAACCAGCCTAATCAAGCCTGTCCTCGAGAATGGATCATATTTTATAGTCATCTATATATCATTATTGACCAAAGCTCCCCTCCCTCCTGATTCTGACATCATTCAAGAATTTAACTAATTTGTAAAAAAGTCAAAACCTGTATACAGTGGCTAACTAAGGGCTGTAAAAAGGGGGTTAATTAAGAGATGCAATATTATAGTTTTTCAATTATAAAAAAAAATATTGAATAGAACAATAAGCAGTTGCAATTGAACATTTGATTGTAAAGGGGGGGGGGCAGAGTCAAGCTTACAAAAGTTCACCTGGCATTGCTTTGGCATTTATGAAACATGCATTCTATATATGCAAGAGGACACAAGGACATTACCTTACAGAGAAAAAAAGACTTAAAAGGAGAAAATACTAAGTATCCTTTTTCATTATTTGCAATCAATGTAAAAATGGACCTGGGCCTTAAATAGGAATTCAATTGTTTCTAAAAGATAATTCTATCCAGCTATACAAAGACAAACAAGATTACATAAAATACAGAAGCAAGGGCAGACAATGAATATCATTGGATTCAAATAGGAGGGGTAAGGAACCTGTAATTGGTTGCGTCAATTCAAAATCCTGGTTTTCGAGGAGAGGTGATTCAGACTCGTACCTTGAGGTAGCGGAATCAGCTCAAAGAAAAGAGGGAATAGCGGTAATAAAACCATAGCTTGAGTCATTTTGTTTGCGCTGTATTAACTTCTTACGGATTGAGAGTAACAGGAAAGGCTTCTAATTCTTTGGGGTAAGGAGATATCATCGGTCATGGGGTTAGAGCCCTATTTTGGGAATATTTGGCTGTCTAATTATAGGGTTAAGGGGTTTATTGAATCAAGACACTTACAGATTCTCTATGTATTCAGACAAAATGATCATTTAACGGGGTAAAACGAGGAGGAAATGGGCCGAAGGATGAAGAATGAAAGACGTAAATTAGCTTCACTTTACAATTGTCTTCTCTTCCCCACTCTCCCTTTGTGTATCCCCTCCCCCACCCCTCCACTATATTAACTGCAAATATTGGAAGCTTTTCTTCATATCTTTTCTGCCCTTCTTTTGAGACAGAATTCTGAATTTATTGGGGAATTTTTTCATTACATCTATACAAAAAAGAGTAGGATTAATAGAGAACCAAGGGTATTATTACATCAAAAGGTTGCGAAGATGAAACTTTTTCCACAAAAGAATTCGATATTGTTAAACATAACAAGTTGAATACTTTCTAAGCGTAAATTTCAATGGTCACAATCTTGAGAAATTACCCATTTATGTCATTTGCTGTCACTTTATTTTCTCCCCCCCCCCCTCTTCCCTTTTGCAGACGCATCATTCAATGGGAGTACTACCTAAGCCAGGCATTGACTCAATGTCATTTATACACGTACGTCACTCTCTAACCACCAATGTGATCCTAAAACAATGCGCTTCCCTTTAAAACACAACTGACGCATGGCAGAGGTATACCCCACCTATCAAAACCATCTAGCTCCATGTAAAAACCCAAACCTCACCTCAAACCAATAAAGTGTTTTTCTGAAGCTCTTAATTGTGGTATAGAGACAAAGATTGTCCTTGAAAAGACACCTCAAGTGACAGCTAGAGTACTTTTGGTCATATTTTTCCTTCTCACACCAAAAAATAGTTACTTGCATTAAAGGGAATGATCTGGTTACTGTATTGAATAAAATGAACACTTGATGCATATATGACATCATTAAATCACATTCAAATAGCCAAAATTAAGTCTTAAACTTTTCGGATACATCATGATATTTGTGATGTTTTTATTTGATTGTATACATAATGGTGATCCCCCCTCCCCCCCCCCCCCCCCCCCCCC
>BQKZ01000661.1:155703-171331 GCA_036244855.1 Temnopleurus reevesii
TTACATATCATTAAATGTGCTTTTTCATTTGATAGATCATATACTGTACTTATGAACATCATCTAGAAACAGAAATCAAGCATCATGCAAGCCTACATGTAGGTAAACACACCTACAATGCAATGATTTGATATCCTCCACATTTCAGCGGCGGGTTTCATTATATATTCAAATTTATGCGCGTTTAACGTAGTTACATGGTATTCCATAGACCAGTTGATAACAATAAGACTACAAGACTTTGAATCCAGTTTACATACATTACTTGTTGCTATGTCGGGCAAGCCTCGGGCAAGCTTTCGGGTTGTCAAGAACAACCTTTGTGTTGGAGGTATGCATAAAATTTGCATCTATTATTAATCCCTAATTGCACCAAAATCATATTGATATTGGTCTGCAGCATATGGTCCCAGCTCTCTCCAAACATTTCTTTTATTTTTCTTTCCTATAAAACAGTTTATGAAATCAGAATAATTCATGGTTAAATGGCCAAAGTGCAGATACATGTACCACTGACAATTTGAATACATACAAATATAATCATTGCAAACAATAATAATGATGATGCAAGGTAAATATTACTCATGGGATTAAATTCGAAACATGCTACCTACACTGAAATATAGAGGTCATGAGATCATGAACTATACAGTCAAATTGTAATAGTGGTCACCTGTCTACAGTGATCACAAGTCATGTCTATAGTGGTCACGTTATTACATTTTGCCTCCCTTCACATGAAAGAGTGTGTTATAGGACCAGACTACAGAGGCCAACTGCCTACAATGGCCATTCTTCATGTTTTATTTGGGTGACCCTAAAAGACAGGTTAATATTTTAGCAGACACTCACCAACACCATACGCCCCAAAGCGCCAGCATGTGCACTGACGAGAATTCCTCGATGATGTTAGGCACGTTAATATCCATTTTAAGCTTTTTGAAAGGATTCTTCAGAGTTACAGCCCACTTTCCGATCGGCATGGTGACTGATGGCCTCACTCTTTTCAGGTCAAAGAAGGAATTATTCCAAGAAAAAATTGCAATCCAATATATCCTTTTTAGCAAGAAGAATAAGCTTTATTATCAGCTCATTGTTTACGAAGTATCAATCAATGAAACAAAAAGCTCTTCAAGAATATTCATGTATATGAAGTAATCCACGCTAAACGGCTGTGAAATTCTCCAAAATTGTTTTAACGATTCAGGATTCAGATCTCCAACTTCTGGCATTAGACAGAAAAGTACTGGTGAAAACCAGACAATTCCAAATCCTATCCAAATCCTATCATTCCAAAGAACTAAAGAATTGCTAGGGTATTTCTTGAATTGTGTGACTGATCAATAGATGAAGATATCAGCTAATGAAATATCCAATAAATTTGAATGACTCTTTCCACAAAAATAGTGAACAGGAGTCACATGTTCACCAGATCAAGCAAGAGTTCCTTGTCAGTATGGAATAGTTAAGGAGTATGAATCTAACCAATGATAATCCAGGTACAGCAAAGAGATGATATTGGACTACACGGATCAGACTCCACTTGCAATCGAAGCAAAGAGCTAGTCCTGATCTTCTTCCCTCTCTTCAATTCATCAAACACACGCTGAATGGCGAGCCGCAACGGTTTGATACGAATCGAAAAGCGATGCCTTCTTCAAAAACACAGACAGTGCTCTCATCCGATCTATCCTCACTGATTCCCGAAGTCCTTCGCGAGAAATGCCAATTAGACGGCTAGGGGAGCATCCAACGGGCCGACCGCTCTCTACGAAAGACGATTCCGAGAGCTAGCTAGCCAGGCAGAGTGGGGCATGACATTAGAGTATGGCCTTGCTGCGGCTTCCTCACAACAACTTCATTTCCCCTTGGCGAACTATTTTTGGTGCTTTCCCTCTCCCCCTCTCTCGTCTCAGAACTTCCCCATGTTCGTCGGCCAATGCTATCTGTCATGCATCGCTCGCCCGTCGCATTGTAGGGAGTCAAGTAAACCTCTGGCAAAGTGCTGCTTGGCATTCACACACATACACACACACAGACACAATGGTGTGGTGAGTCAAATTTGAGCTCTCCGCTGTCATAGAGATGGTAGTTTGATAGGGGAAGGGGGTTATTTACTACCCATTTGTAAATTGCCCTTTAGAAATAAGCTTCTGTTACCTCAATCAACAGGAGAGGGCGCAATAGCACATTGCAATGGGTTAAATCCATGAACTGTAGCAATCTCAGTATGACTAAACTTACTTATCAAATCAATGTGATTCTTATATCATCAAGCATAATAAGAAGTGTGGTATTAATGACCTTTGTTTAAAAAAAGAATATGCCAATAAAAACATACCTAGTGACTCTGTCAAAATATATTATGACAAATATCGCGAGAAATGCTTTTTAGTTCTAATCGACTATTCCACTGAAAAAATAATAAATCAGACATGCAAATGAAAAGGAATGAAATAGTTTACATTAATCGCAATGATATTGTAAATAAAATGTTGAAGTGAATCTCTTCATTTTTACAGATTCTTACCTCCTACTTGACAGTGGTAAAAAGAGCTTTGACATATCTCTAACCATCAGGAACCAATACAAAATATATATACTACGTCACTAATTTTATTATTTCTTGGAGAAACAAAGAAGACGACTCTTCCAAACCCTCTGCTTCAGAATTTAATATGAAGTAAAATCTGAAAAGCATTCGCACTTAAATATCTAATAAATTTGATGTTTCATTGTCGATGAGACATTTGGATGATTTTCACAAAAAAATATGACATCTGACCATATGGAGGTGTTTCCTGTCAAAATCATATGATGCTTATCAACGATATGAAATGTTTTTGTTTCATTTTGGTTAACTTTCCCTTCAATTTGAGGGTATGTTTTCTTTGTGCGTGATAGCAGGATGTAGAGGTCTGAAATTGGATTCACCTGTGGTAACCTTAGGCCCCAGTCACATACGGCCCGAGAAGCAACATGATTCAACAGGATTCTTTGTTTGCAGGCAGCTAACTTTTAACTGAACAAGGAGTCCTGTTGAATCGTGGCCCGATGTGACTGGGGCCTTATCAATTTCTCTATGGCCGCTATGAAGTAAACTTCAAAAACAGGTAAGTAAGTTGTAAACTTTGTAACCACACGTCATGAATTTTGCGATGATGTACATGAAGCATGTCTTGAATTTTGCAAGCACGCCATGAATTTTTCCATTGAGGGACATGAAGTTCGTGACCTGATCTCCGTAACATAAAGATTTGCGATTAATCACTTATTTGAAAAAAAGTACTCTGATTGGTCACTGGACAGTCTGTTTAACAAAATGTGCATGCAATGAATATCTAGATCGTTCATTTATGTTACGGTTCCCTGGGATGCAATGGGTCACAAACTTTGCATCTCAGGTTGCGGATTTTACATCCCAAATCGTAAATGTTATGACATGGTCGCAAAATTCATAATCCTCTTAAATTGTTCCTACATTGGTGTTTGGGGGAATTATCATGCACGTTAACTGATGGATTTCACGGACATCCTTGTTTCCCTTTAAGTTTATCATATCAGGTTATATTAACTACTAACATTGAGATCCTGTGTCACTGGTCCTGAATCTATGCCCGAATTAGGAAGTGGTGATGATATTAAATTAAAAGTAATGTGAGGATAATCTAATTTCAAAGGAACTTGCAATATCATTTTTGCAAATAGGTATTTATCATACAAAATAAAAACCAATGTTGCTATAATCTCCTATTGAGGGAACTTGCAATATCATTTTGCAAATAGGTATTTTCAGACAGAGCTTTTACCAGTCATAAAGATATATTCAAGACTGTTCTTCTAATTAGGCTTTCACTATTAAAAGCCAGTGGAAATTAAATTTTTGTGCATTTTTGCAAGAACCAATAAACTATCTTACATTTTGTATCTTATATCTATATTTTATCATTTATATTCTTCATTCATTTTTTTTTGGGGGGGGGGATTTTAGACAAACAATCTTACACATAGAGGGGACCTTAGATATCTAAAGCATTCCACAGATACAGGGAATGATAATTATAATAATAACAAGACTAACAATGCATGCTATTTACATAGTACACATAATCAGAGTACTCAATGTGCTTTTGTATTATCATCATTACCCTAATATACTGTATAAGCCAATATTGTGGCGTACAGGTATTTTCGCGATTTCTAACCAGTTTGACACATTGGCGTGTTGTTATTTTCACGTTTTTGAAAGTATTTGTACACAAATGAATGTGCATCATATAGAGTGGAAATTTTAGCGAGGCCATAACCGCGAAATTGGCGAAAATAAAACCACCGCGAAAATTTCAGCTTATACAGTAAGTATATTCCTGCCCATTAACCTCACCTGGGTTGAGAGCAGCACAGTGTGTACAAATTTATTGCTGAAGGAAATTATCGCCATCAGAGGGATTGAACCTACGAAAGGCAAAAGTCAGAACCACTACAACATGACGCTTCCACATTGTGAACACTGGCGTAATGACCAACATGAACCTGGGTGCCAATGATTGCATGGCCAAATGTAAATGTAGCTTCACATGAAACGCTATCATTTTCACTTCCTTTTCTCATCCTGTCAATACCGACCAAAAATCTTGACCTCTTGGAAATAGGTAGCGCTGAAGGTCATCACCACGGTGACAGAGCAGGAAACAGGATTTTGCCAAGTTCCACCACTGGCTACCTGAATGGCGATGATGTCATACCAGGGGTCCGAACGTTCTCTTATCAAAATAGCAAACGCCACTCTACACCCACGTTTAATAACAAGTAGCACTCTGGGAAGACCAAGGGGAAAATGAAAGCACTTTTTGGGGAACCCAACACCGTCTTCCCGTCCTCCTAAAATTATATCAAAACTGGAATGAAAGTTTTCATGAATTCTAAGCGATTGAAAACTGAAAGTGGATGAAGTTTTTACAGTGTTACATACCTGAAATAGAAGGAGATCTGATTGATTTTGTAAAATAAAACATAATGATGTGGAGTGACAGTGGTGGTGCTTAGCATATCTAAAGCATATATGGAGTGCTTGAAAAGTAATTTCATTTTGGCTGGTAGTTGCTAGAAGTAATTATATATTGATTGCAACTCACAAGGACATTTGTGTTGACAAACAACACTGAATCAAGCTGTTGAAAACTGGTTAAAAGCATAATAATTTTAATCACAATGTATTTCACTCCAGAAAACATCGGAAGCAGCACATGGGACCAGTGAAATAAAAACCAAAACAATGACATATCATTTAAAAAATAGATTGGTTGGCAATACACAGAGGCTAAATAATAATCCAAATAGTCCTAAATGTTTGACAAGCCCACATAAATCATGTCCATTTCCCTTTTAAATACATTGTCCAGTATTTCAATGGCAGGATTTAACTTAACCATGGACTAAGCTTTTATGTTGACCAGACCAGGGTTATTCAAAATCAAACCGCTGGTGTAAATGACAATGACTAAGACCAGGTGGAAGTTAAACCTCGCTATCTGAATACGGGCCACGGACTTTCACTAAAAAAATATTCATTAAATCACACAGTCATCCTACAACAAATAAAAGAGCCAAAATCAAACAATGAACTCTCAAGAAAAAGTGCACACCACCACGTGCATTTATATGCGAAAAAAAAAACACCAGTTACTGTATTCAAATGGGTCATATACATAAACCCTACCTGGATGGTATTTCGCGCAGCAATTCAGTTCCTCGACGGACGACATTCTCCAGTTTGGTGAACATGGTCAAAATTCCACGAAAATCTAATCCCGATTCTTCCTACATTAACGCAATGTCCAATCTCAACAGGAAGTATTTCGATGAAGTCAAGAACAAAGTATTTCAACAAAGTCATGAAGATCATCCATAGGATAGGAAGAAAGCATTGTCCGGCATCGGTGTCAGAAGCGATCATATGTCACACACAATCTACCAGCACTTCCACCGAGACCATACAAGAAAATTGATGTATATCCTAGAAACATGCACTGATTATGTCAAACATGGACACTTGGCTTAACTTTCATGATGCACAGGTTTACACGCCGCTCCAAGATACAAGATTAAATAAAAAACAGCATTTCCTCTTCATGCAAATAGAAGACACTCGTCACTTATTATTTCCAAGTATTGTATTAAAGTGTGGTATCAATATTAATATGTACGAGAGCTATTCAGTTGAGGGACATAATAATAGGTTTATCATGTCAGCAATGGATATACATGTACATTGGATCAAAATTGCCCTCTCTCTGTCTCCCTCTCTCTCCCTTTTCTGTGTCCGTCTCTTCTCTCTCTTCATGTTTCTAACTTTCTCTCTCCCGCTTCCTCTCCCTCTCTCTCTCTCTCTCTCTCTCTCTCTCTCTCTTTTCTTTATCCGTCTCTTCTCTCTCTTAATGTCCATCTTCATGTCTCCCTCTCTTTCTCTCTCTCTCTCTCTCTCCCTTTCTTCCTTCATCTCCCTCCCTCTCCCCCCCCCCCTCTCTCTCTCTCTCTATATCTGTCTCTCTATATACATGTCACGTTCTTTCCACTCTGTGTGTATAATCAGGAAGTGAAAGTTGCTAATATCCCGAAAATGAAACTAAACTTGCTCGCTAATTAATTCTCATTGAATAATGGGAAATTTGCATGAACACCCTATCAGCGACCTATATATAAACATATACCCCATAAAATAGGGTACACTATTCATCATTGATTCTAAGAGAGTGCTTTGCTTGAATTCGGACCCACATATTTCCTGGATGTTTTGAAAGAATTCAGCTTTGCCAACAAAGAAATGTTGAAGCGCCACATAGTTACATGATATATGCTGATAGATGGAGACACACTGAATCTAGGGATGACGTTGACGCATGCAGAAATTTAAATGATACAGCTCATTGTTGGAGAATGGAGCGGTTTGACAGAGCTAATCAAGACTTCAAGCCCTGCTTGAAATTTACACCCTGCAAATTTGCAAACCGCAAAAATTAGCCCCATCAAAATATTCCACAATGAAGATTTATGATTTTTGCGTGAATTGTTAACCGTGCGAATATGTTCATGAAGAAGCAAACAGTTAATAATTTGCCTCAAGAAAATATTCCACAACAAAGTATTAATAGGATTATAGCATATTTAAAAGAAAACCATACTGAAATCATCGTCATTGCGTTGATCACTTGAAAACTAGTCTGCTAAATACAGTCATAATCAGCATTGATCAAAACTACGGGTCGAATGATTTGGAATCATCAATGACAGACCAAAACTAAACTTATAATTGTTGTTTCGACGGCTGCAATCTTTTGCAGTTACTGCAGACTCGTATTTGAGAGATTGGGGAAATTTAGCTGATCTTGACCCATTAGCAAAGTATGGAGATGGTGTACTTACCTGAGCACTACATAGGCCAGAACGCCAAGAATTAGAGCGAGCAGTACAAAAAGAGCAAAGACCACGCCCACCACACGTGCAGCATCTTCGCGAGGCTTGACGGTACCTCCAGGTGGCACGACAGCAGTCGCAGCTGATAACAGAGAAAAATAATTGAACATTTTTAGAAAAATAGAAGTATGAAATCTTATTTTGAAAAAAAAAGAAAGCATCAACATTGTGTTTCTCTGGACCTGACATATTTATATTTCAACATACTTATTCCTAGAAATGCTTACATACTTCCTCCGATGGGCTGAAGCCAGGGTAATAATAGTACAACAATGCCATAATGAGATAGAAATCCAAGAATTAGAGCGAGCAGCAGGAAGAGAGCAAATACCACATGCTCTGCATCCTACCAAGGTTTGACGGAAACAAGTAGTACATTTTAGAATTAAACATTTTATTCAGCTCAAATGATGTAGATTATCATTTATCTTTTTTTATATAAAAGCAGATTAGATAGTGAATAGAAAATTAAAATATTACTAATTTGAGGATGAAAGGTGAGTAATTCCATTATAATACATTCCGTGTCCTGAATGGATTTCCTTTAAAAAACTTACGGACATAAGACATGACGAATCTCTGTGGGTAGGAGGCCTCCCCTTGCAGCAGACCCCTCCCTGGGAACGTGCTCATCGTGAACGCCGTGACAGTCACTTCGTAGGTGGCATCCTCCTGTAGGTTGCGCAGGATACGGGTAGTGTTGGCGATCTCGGCGGCGAGCATGGGGCTGGTGATGTTGACATCGCGGTAGGAGATGGTGTAGCTGTCGATGGAGTTGTAGAAGATCTCGGGTTCCATCCAGGAGACACGGGCCGTGCCGGGAGCGATGACGGAGATGGTGATGTTGTGAGGCTCAGTGGGAGCTGCAGGTGGAATGGTGAAAGAGTGACGGGATGAATATATGAATATGGAGGGGGAGGCGAGTAAAAGTGAGGAGAGTGGGAAGAAAGAGAGATATAGAGAAAGGAAAATACAGACAGAGAGAAAGAAGAAGAGAATAGAAGGCAAGAAAGAGGGGAAAGTATGAAGGCAAGGATGGAGGCATGGAGGCAAGGAGATAGTGGAGGGAAAGAAAGAGGGAAGGGGGGATAGTGAGAGAAGAGAGATGAATAGGAAGAGATGGAAAGGATGGGAAAGGTGGGTACAAGAAAAAGAGGGGGAAAAATCATTATTAATTACATCGAGAACTGCCATCAAGAATTTAAATCATTGACGATACCATTTTTCTGTGTTCGTAAAAGTATTTGTAGAGAAAAATAGTTCATAGAAGATGCAGTTACAAAAAATATCATAATATCAAAGAGACACACAAAATATTATTTCATGATACCTATACTTATCACCCTCAAATAAAAAACATCTATACAACCACTACTCCACATTCTTTGAATAACCTATATGGAATTCATTTCAAATATTCACAGATCACCCTGAATTCTTTCAAATGAATATCAGAATAGCATCCTTGAAGTTTAAGCAGCAAATTCTCACACTGGCCCTGTCCAAAATGTTACCATTAAAACTGAAGAAAAAACACCATGGCATGTATGATTGCCTGGCCTTGTCATCTTACCATGAACAACAAAGATTATAAAAACTGGAATCACAAAGAAGTAGTCCATGGCTGTTCATACCTATCAACAACCACTACATAACTCGCAGAGACAAGTGAAATACAACATCGATCTACAAGAAACTCATCAGCACGCCTTCTTTCACCGTCTTCGATCGAGTCAATGTCACGCTAAAGAGATTAAGGCTAATCCGGGATTTGGGAGTAGAAGCCTTGACAGGGAAACCTCTCGTAAACTCTTGTACAAAAAAGAGTTAGGAATCCTTCATTTCTTTTTGGAAATAATCATGAATGCGACACTTGACCATAACAGTCAGAAACTGAGATCCTCGATTAATCCTGTCGATATGTGAGACAAGGTATTTTTACCTTGATCAATCTGACATATGTATGTCTTCTTGTTTTTCATGTTAATCTCAATTAACCATTCAGTTTTGAAAAGACTTTCATGGTAAAAGATGGGTTGAACTTTGAGCAAGTTTAAAAGGTGGACGCAAAGTAACATTACCTTATGACATACTCTTTCATCGTATCACAATTTCAGTATGTAAATTTTGTACACAAGCTTTCACGGAGCTAGGTCTGAAAATATATACTGAATGATCGATTCAAAATATTCAATTGACAAGAAAAGTCATTAATTTTCACAGCACAGGAAGGACATTTTCTTGAAACATCTATCACATGCAATTCCTATAATTGGGGAAGAAATCTTCTTAAAATAGCATATTAGAAAAATAAGCAAATGATTCCTTCTGAACCTTAGGTATCTGGAACCATTGCTCAACAAAGACAAGGAAAATACCAGTGCAATGTTTCTGACATTGAATACAGATGAAGAGACATGCTTTGCTATGTAAATACCCTGTATTAATGGAGAGACTATTATTGTTTTAGCTAGTTTGTCAGTAGATTAAGCNCAAAGCAGGAATAATAGATGTTCTATATGCATGTTACATGTACCATGGAACTTTATTTCTTACCATAAATTTCTTCAGAGAACCATTCCTATTCAAATTAAGTTGTAATGTTTCTCCTTTTTTCAAGCATAGCATATGAAAATTCAAACATCCAAGAGTCACATTCAGAACAGGTTAGATCAATGAAAACCCACAGCAAAGATCTGAAATGATGCTCTCAATGATTCCAACTTTGATGATTTGCTCCTCATCAACCTTTAAATTTTCTTTGTTGCAACACTGGCAGCACAACAAACTATTCCTCATGATGGCAGTTTTCTTTTGTTCTTGGGCCTAGCAGGATGATTTTATCAATCATTCAGCACAAGAACAGAGACCAATCATTCTTAAAGTCTTCCTTATCTTGGTAAAACACCACCCAGGTCTGAAATGATGAACTAATATATAAACAAACCTTAAGTGATCTGCTCCGAATGAACCTTTGATCTTTTCTCTGCAGTAACACTGGCAAGTCGACATTAACTTTCTTGATATTCCTTGGATGGAAGTTTCTTTCTATTTATGTGTATTCTTGACTTGAACAGCGAATTTGGTCCAAGGAAAATATTGGAAAGATATAAAATGATAGAGTTGATGCAGCAATGCATCAATGCATCAATGCATCAACGATCAATAAATGAGTTGTTTCTCACACTAATTTTATACTTTTCTTCATAGCATCACTTATAGGGAAAAAATCCTTATTGATGATCCAAAAAAATGAGAATTTCTTCTTACCTTCTCTTTAGACTTAAGCTAGGAGTGTGGACCATGGAAAATCAACAAAATAAACAAGAGGGCTAGAAGTGATGTACATGGAGTCGATGCACCAGCCTCAATTGATCTGCTCCTGACAAACCCTCAAATATTACTTTGCAGCAGGACAACAAAAAATTCTTGATAATCCTGGCAGTTTCTTCTCATTTTTTCTCAGATTTTGACAGTGAGTTTGGTCCAAGGAAAATAATGCACAAATCCAAATTGATGCAGTCGATGCACCAGCCTCAAATGATCTGCTCCTTACAAACTTTTCAACTTTCCTTCTTCACACCGCTGACAAGAACACAAGCTAATTTTTATATTAATCCTGGGAGTTCCTTCTTTATCTATTCTTAGGAATCTGGTGGGAGGGTGCGATAGTACAGCGAGGGGTGACAGGAGGAGGACAATAACAGGTCCAATGACCCCCTTCATTAAGCTCTTCAAGAAGGAAATAAGTGTTAATGAGCTAGTCTCTGGGGTATGGGGAGACAGTCCTTCTACAACATTATAATCAATTTAGAAAGAGGTAATTCATGGTCATGTGGTAGGATGTGTTGCAATGGGAGACAGGTCTTTCTTGAAATGATATTCATTGTGTAAACATTTGCAGGTGTATAATAATCATATTTTTCTCATTGTTGCATTGATTGATGACATTATCTTTGTTTTTCATGCATTTATTTTTCTTTGTAAAAACAAATTCTTATTGGCATAATTCATTATGTTAATATTAATATGGTCATGATGGAGGATAAGTTACAATGAGCAACAGGTCTTTCTTGAGGTAAAATTTATTATGTAAACATTTGCAGGTGTAAAATAATATTTGTCTTATTGTTGCGTTGATTGATAGAATTATTCTTGTTTTTCATGTATTCATTTCATTTGGAAAAGCAATTTCTTATTGGTATAATTCATTACATTAATATTAATTTGGTCATGTGATGGAATATGTTACAATGAGAAGCAGGTCTTCCTTGAGGTGAAATTCACTTTGTAAACATTTGCAGGTGTTTATAATAATGATATTTTCTCATTGTTTCATTGATTGATGACATTATTTTCGTTTTTCATGCATCTATTTCTTTTTGAAAAAGCAAATTCTTATTGGCATAATTCATTATGATAATATTAATATAGTCATGTGTTGGGATAACTTACAATCAGAAACAGGTCTTCTTTCTTGAGGTGAAATTAACTTTGTAAACACTTGCACATGTACAATTGCTTTTCTCATTGTTGCATTGATTGATTGCCTTATTTTTTTTTGTGTCTATATCTTTTTGAAAAAGCAAATTCTTATTGGCATAATTCATTATGTTCATATTAATATGGTCATGTGGTAGGATGCCTTACAATGAGAATAAGGTGTTTCTTGCGGTGAAATTCATTAGGTAAACATTTGCAGGTGTAGAATTAATCATATTTTTCTCACTGTTGCATTGACTGATGGAATTATTCTTGGTTTTTTTTTTCATGTATTTATTTCATTTTGAAAAAGTAAACTCTTGTTGGCATGTTTCTTTATTTTAACATAATATGCTGGTGTAATAATCATATCATCCTCATTGCAAGAATGATTGAGGGGTTTTGTTTCATGACTATCTTCTCATAGTCCTATCATTTATTGGTGGGATATTTCTTGGATTAATATATTCATTTTTTATCTTTATCTTTATCATTATTTTGAAGACAAATTCTTGACAAAGGTAATATTTAAAAAGAGGTCAGTGTATTTTTTAAATTGGAGAAAAGTTTTGGAGCTATTACATGACTGTTGCATCTAGAAAATGATACAAACATCATTAGTCTCTTATCATCCCAATCAGGACCCCCAAAAATTGTTTGGTTGTCCTCATTCTTTTGAATAATCAAAGAAGATAATCAAAGCAAACTCATTGATGAAAATGTGAAATATACCGTGAATATTAGTTTTGAAAGATTCATGTTAGCATTTCCTTGCCACGTAATGTTTTTAATAAAGAATTAGTGAGAGATAGATAAAAAATGATAATAACAAAAAAAAAAAAAAAAAAAATTCCAACTGTCAGACCGTCCTTATTTCGTAAAGACCAATGGCATTCATTGAACAACCAAGTAATTTTCTTCTTGGCTTAGTCAATGACTAATATGTCTAGATGGATTATTCTGACTTAACATTTGAAATTACTGCAGAGTGCTAACAACAAATGAGGTAGACAAATGTCTGAGTGAAAGTAACAATGGCCATTAAGAGCAGCCGATAAACCAATTAAACAAGTTAATTTGCTAATGAAGTTAATTTCTCTACTTTTTATTTCTCGCTTTCATCACACATAACTTGCATCTAGTATGGTTAGGGTTTCAGTACATCCTTTTTCCCCTGTTTAAATAACTTTCATAACATATTAAACAGGAAATAATTCAAAACAATGACAAGTGTATCTCTATCACGCACTGTAATAAGAGAGGGAAGGTGATTTATAAGTTTATACGGTTTGTCAAGAAAGTTTTGACACGTGATGACCAAAACAATTAGAGTCAAATGGTCTTCTTCTCTTGAAGGCCACTATAGACAGGTTTGAATACTCTTCAAATTCAACCAGTAAAGGGCTGCAATTCAAACCTTATCCATTACGTTAATTTCCCTCTGCAAGAAATTCATCCACATTTTGCTGCACTAAACCAAGGTAAGATGAAAAGAAAAATCAGGCGCGAACCATGCTTTTTTTTTAGACAAAGGATTTCATGGGCTCATGTAACCGTAGATAATTTTGCCTGACATAATCACAGAGCTTGAATTATGAGACGTTATTTAGTGTGACTGTAGTGCAGATGCTTTATAGAGGAAATTGACACCTCCTACCACTGTCTAATCCCACTCATTCTTGGAAGGAATTAGGTTAAGATGCAACCTCCCCCCCCCCCTCCCCACCCCCTACAGATCCATCATAGATCCCATTCACATTATCAAAAAAAAAAGAAAATAAGATAATATCACAGCATTAATACGGTCCAATGTAGCAGTGAGAACAGGGCTGTAGACTTTGGAAGCCATGAAAAAAAGAGCATGAACAGCATCAACAACAACAGTATTCCCATTCTTGGAAGGCTATAGAAGGATGTCAGATCTATAAATTCATCCTTGACCCCATTCACATTAGCAAAACAGGAAAATACAAAGGTATTCCAAATTCTATGATCTAGCAGTAAGAACAGGGCCACCATCTTTGGAAGCAATCAAAGAATAATATCAGCAAGAACAAGAAGACATTGACACCTCCAACCACTGCCTAATCCTAATCATTCTTGGAAGGATCTAGGATGTGAGACACCAAGCTATAGATTCATCGTGGGCCCCATTTACAATACAATAATGAAATTAATAGTCAATGTGAAAGATTGAATAAGAGTTGGGATATTTTGTTCATCTTTTTGCTTGTCATATTCATGGTGATTGAATATTGTGATGTGACTGTTTCCGAAGTATGGAAGACATTGATACCTCCAACCACTTCCGTGATCTAGTATAGGATGTAAGACCATCTATAGATCAAGCCTAAGCCTCATTCACATGAACCACAGAATTTGAATTTGAAAGTGCACTAATTTGGCAGTGAGAATGAACCACATTTGCCAAAAGCACTTCAAATACTCTGATCTAACAGTGAGAACAGGGCTGACCATTTTTTAGAACCAAAGTAAAGAAATGCAACTACAACAACGACAAAAATACCACTCCAATGTCACAACAGCATTATTTTGTTCGCATGTGAGGGCAGACCAGCACAATCTTTGTGTAATGATTATTACATGAGATGTGAGACCATTAATTTTTATGGGTGAAGTGTTTAACTGTGCTATACAATGACATTAAAGATTCCTTTCAGAACAACAAGAAATTACCCTGATAAAAAGAACAGAGGAAATGTAAATGCCATTTTGTGTTCCTTGTTCTTCAAAGTTCAAGCAAAGTACAATGGTACAATAATTCCCAAAACACAACTTTAATAGCCGTCTGGAAATATCTCTTTAATTCCTCAAAAATGCATTGGACTGAATTGGACTAAAACAAGTTACATGACTGCACACAATATCCGGTATAAAATAGCCAGGAGATATGATGGGTGTGCGTATAATACTTCATTTCCTACTAAGGTTACCATCACATTTAAGAAATGGCCGCAAGGCTGTCATTTCTTCGTCTTTGCGATGTACTAGTCGATGATTCTAACACCTCTGATTTACGTCAAGACTGTCAGAGTCTTGTGACCAATTGACCAAAACAAGAGCAATAGCTTTCTCTCTTTGAGATAAAATTGCATTGTAGTAATTCCTGTCCTGCATGGGTTTATATATCATGCAAATCATAGAATTCTGTTGCAAGGCATATTATTTTTCAAGTATTTTCTTGAATTTCGTTGGTCTGTATAATTACCTCTTTTATCATTTTGATTAATGTTGACTGTTGTCTTACTGATGTTTATCTTTAAGTTGATTAACTTTATTCATTTTCTCATTGTGACATCCTTGTGCATTACTCCATTTTAATATTTGAATTATCACATGTATCTTTAAAGGGGAACCAGCCTTTGGAATTATCATGCTTTCATTGAATGAAGGAAAATCAGATAAACAAACTGTGAAAATTTAAGCAAGATCGGACAACCAGTACAAAAGTTATGAATTTTCAAAGTCACTTAGATATGACAATCCCTATCGCTGATGGGGATCCGTGCGATCGGCAAATTCGATGGAATCTGTGACGTCATGTCGGACAACTTCTCATTCACTTTGTACATAGAATTTTTAAAAATGGATTAATGTAAGATTTAGAGTAAGGTTGCAACATCATTCTTCTCAAAATACATGCAGAATCAAT
>BQKZ01000662.1:0-26047 GCA_036244855.1 Temnopleurus reevesii
GAAATAAGGTTTGAGACTGATTGAGGCTTGGGTGGAGGGGCCCTCCTACCCGTGCTAGCATGACTCGCATGTCTAGCTCCATAGCATATGCTGATGTCCAGCCATGAAACTGGTCAAATTTTCTGTCAGGTTCCAAATATCTTTCGCTCCCTACGCCCGCATCTCTCTGCAGAGAGAGCGGCTGGGGTAAAGCATCTTCTTAGCTCTGAGCGCCTTGAGCACCTAATCAGGGTGGAAAGTGCGCTATATAAGACACATGTATTATTATCATTATTATTAGCGGTCGATAGAAACATCAGGTTGTTGTAACAGAGATACGTGTACACTGCCGTCACACTTGAAAAAGATGATTCTGTACATTGGTTAGAGTCTTATATAGGGATCCGAGGATTGCATGGAATTTTATTCTTTGAATTCCATTGTGTGAAGTACACTGCGTAGCACCTGAGAAATGCTAACCTCTGAAGACTTATACGAATGTTACGTAATAGAATTTGCACTCTACCCTCAATGTACTTTTGTTTTGGATGAGCGTGTTCGTCAACAGGGTGCAATATTGCACCTGTTTCGAGTGTTCCGCATGAGAACCTTTTTTGGACTTAAAATAATAATAATATATCTTATTTACCCAGGGTAGCCACATTCAGCTGTAAGCTAGCTGCTCTTCCAGCGGGCCCTGTATAACATGGAGTTATTATTACCCTTCTCCTTTCTTAAATGCTGAGCGCCTGGCAAGAAGGCAGATGGCCCCATTTTTTTTTATAAGTCTTTGGTATGACTCGGCCGGGGATCGAACCCACGACCTTCCATTCATGGGGCAGACGCACTGAGCCACATATGACCGGTTCAGCCCCATAAAGTCACATAGACGCCCGGAAGCAACACGATTGAACACGACTCTTCGATAAGTTCACAGATAACTTCCTCCGAACAAAGAGTCGTGTTGAATCGTGTTTAGTCTGGGATTCTATATGTGACTTGAGCATACCCTAAAGCCCCGGTCACATAGACGCCCGAAAGCAACACAATTAAACACGACTATTCGATAAGTTCACAGATAACTGCTTCCGCGAACAAAGAGTTGTGTTGAATCGTGTTCAGTCTGGGATTATATATGTGACTTGAGCATACCCTAAAGCCCCGGTCACATAGACGCCCGGAAGCAACACAATTGAACACGACTCTTCGATAAGTTCACAGATAACTGCCTCCGCGAACAAAGAGTCGTGTTGAGTCGTGTTCAGTCTGGGATTCTATATGTGACTTGAGCATACCCTAAAGCCCCGGTCACATAGACGCCCGGAAGCAACACGATTGAACACGATTCTTCGATAAGTTCACAGATAACTGCCTCCGAACAAAGAGTCGTGTTGAATCGTGTTCATTCCGGGATTCTATATGTGACTTGAGCATACCCTAAAGCCCCGGTCACATAGAAGCCCGGAAGCAACACGATTGAACACGATTCTTCGATAAGTTCACAGATAACTGCCTCCGAACAAAGAGTAGTGTTGAATCGTGTTCAGTCTGGGATTCTATATGTGACTTGAGCATACCCTAAAGCCCCGGTCACATAGACGCCCGGAAGCAGCAGGATTGAAAACGATCATTAAAGCCCAAGTATAGTTTTGGTAAAGATTAAGAAATGTGATTTGGGGACGTTTTATACACATTTTGAGACCATAGCAGATTTTTTTGCGACATTATTCTTTTGAAAATTTGAATTTGACCGGTAAATCATGATTAGCCCCTCTCTTGGTTATAACAATACTTTTGATTGTTATCAGGCATATACAAACTTATTTCCGAGATTTGACAAAAGAATGAGAAAAAGGCATACACAACAATAAAATTCTGAAATTGTCATCCCATTCTGTGCATGAGAAGTTTTCCTTTATAAAGAAAGAAAATATTGAATTAATGTCGTGAGACACGACACTGAAATATTTTGCGCATTTTAGGTTAGAGTTTTTTCAAAACTCATTCATTTTTTGCACGATATTTTGTGCAACATGTTCATGATACTATATTTCATTTTATATAGATTCGAAGACAAAATTGGGCGATAAAAATCTTCGCTTTTACCAATACTTTAATTGGGCTTTAAGTTCACAAATAACTATCTCCGAATATAAGAGTCGCTTTAAATCGTGTTTCTTCCGGGTTTATATAGCCTACATTGTGACTCGGGCATTATTTGCAACCTCTGTAAACGTTTTATGAAACGAAACCCATATAACAAATAAATGCAGATATGAAAGAAAAATATATAAAATGATGCTTTTATTCGCAAAAATATGACACTACTAGCCGCTACCGAAGTTTACTGTAGAAAGCCTATAGACTTTTGAAAACGCGCGAATGTTACCAGAAGTACCTGTGCCAAGAATCTGGGCCAAAATAATTAGTGCGCTGCAGACGTTCAAATTCGGAGAGCTATATGTGATAGGGAGAATTGCTTGCGATAGCATTTTGAGATGGTGTACCCTAAGCCTGATCACAGCAACAACTTTTTTGTTTGTAGTTTGTATAAATATGTTTTTCCTTTTGATTCGTATATCATCCCGATATGTAACCCGGACCGTTTTTCGATCAGATATTTTAAAAACGACTTTCCTCAGCTCTCCCGTTTCTCATGATTTGGGGACGGCACATTTCCTTCCGACTTTCGTTTTTTCTTCTTTTTTTCTCTCGCTTTTTGTTCCCCCCCCCCCCCCCCCGGGGGGAGGGGGGATATTCTCACCTGAATTTTCACATCTGACGGCCAGTGCAATACAATCACTTGCATCAGTGACTTCCCCCGGAACGGTGATCGACCCCCAGGCTGTGTGCGGACATCCATAGAGACTATCACCACAGGTACTAAATCGTCCATCCCTCATGATACTGAACCATCGTCGGTCTGACGTGTTATTTCTATCCGACAAGTGCATTGTATCTTCAGGGTCATCATATCCAAGCTCGATGCATACTCTCTAGATGAAAGCAATAAGCAATGAGGCATTCAACTTTGGGAAAAAGTGTGTAAAGCTAGTATTGCAGTATTTGTAATCCGAAGGTACTGCCGTACTACTTCATACTAGTGCCAGAGTACTTGCCAACTATACTGCAGTATTATTTCTGTACTATTGTAGTGGTACTGCAGTACTTTCCTTACATGCTAAACCCCTGTCAATCCGAGGTGATGTTACTGTCCTCTAAGGGGGTGTTTTTCAAAATCAACTGCAAATCAACTGCAACTCTGCAAACTGTAACGCACATTTTCATTCGCGTACGGTATGCGCATTTAAAAAGACGCACGTGGAACAATGATTTTGATTGGCATGTTAAGAACAGCTGCAACTTGCGATCAATTACAATATTTGAACAACACCCCTAAGTGTACAGTCTCTTTAGGGTCATCAAATCCAAGCCCGATGCACAATGTCTGAATGAAGTTAAAAGCAAAGAAACATTTGGGTACCACAGAATACTGCATCAGTACCTCACTGTACCTTACAATTACCTCAGGTTACTCAACGAGTACCCAATGGTACCGCCAGAACACCTAAATGCTTCCGAAAAGTACCAACTCGTAACCAAATAAAAAGATTACAAGAATGCCTTCTCGTTGGGTCTATCCGTTTTCACGAAATATAAATTTCCACTGGTTTCTCTTACTCTCACAATTAAGAATTTACACTGACATATAATTTCAAGAATAATATGCACGAATGATGTGTATTATCTTTAATAATGCTGTCATGGCTGTTGCGTTTATTTTACGGTTGTTATACTGTATTGCTTTATATTTTATATAAAATGAAATAAATAAAAATGAAATGAAAATATGGAGAAGCAAAATATCGCCGACCTGACCTCACAAGCCTCTTCAGAATGTGAACAATGAAATGGCTGTGGACGGTTCGCCTATTCAGTTGACATACCGGTATTTACTCTCATATGGAAAGCTATGGAAATTGCCATTGTGACGTCATTGTTTGCCCGACTCCGTTAGCTTTATGCTACTTGTGCACAAATATTGGCTTTGAATTGAAACGAAATGAAGCGAATTTTGTTTTCCTCGATTTTCCTTAATTTGTCCTTTATTGCACCTTGATCACATTATTTATCGCATTAAAAGTACCCTTTATTATTATTATCATTATTATCACTATTGTTTAATTTTTTTTTATTCAGATGATAGTTATTTCGATTATAATTATAGAATAATCAGCTAAGATTATTAAATCATTTTCGTTTCACTTTAGCGTATTCAATACATTAACATATGAAAGGGTCATTTGAAATGTGCCACAAAAGAGGAGACTATAAACTGATAAACGCGAGAGAGAAAATTGCAGACATGGCAGTACTACGCTCATGTTGGATATAAATTGCTTAAAGGTCCACTATTATGATTATGACAATGTATGTTGACCATGTTGATCCATATGCTACCCTTACCATCACGTCTTACCTGAACATTCCTTGAATCATTCCACCATTGAGCCTGTTGTTTCTATTGATAGAATTGTGGAAACATTCACTTGATACTCCATTGAGCAGTAATTGCATTCCATCTTCATTGTTCACCAAGTTAACCTTTCTTAATAATGGCCAGTTGAAAACATTTCCCAATTAAAATTAGACATAATGTAATTACATCTTAATATCTTTTGTAAATCAAATAAGTTTCCCTCCAAGGGATTTCCACAAATGCCCCTATACAAAATATCTTCATATGCATAGTACTGTATATGACCTCATATACAGTACTCTGCATGAAGATAATTTTTAAGGGTGTTCCCAAATTACCTCACTAAAATATAAAGAAAAATGATTATAAAATGTATGTGACACATTGGGGAGCTCTCTCACTCACAAAGGGGATGGTAAGGGTAGCATAGATCACCACAAGTCAACATATATTGCTATAATGGTGGACCTTTAATCGTAAGGTTCAATAATAAGAAGGATAATGTGATTTTTGCTGATTTGCTTGCTGTCGAATAAATTACTTGCCCTCTTTCTATCCCTCAATAACAAGGATAAAAACATAATTAGGGACATACATTAGCTTAATTACTATACTAATTATGTTCAACTGCTGAATTTTTGTTTTATTGTCTAATCGTAAATGCTAAAGAGAAAAAGATCCGAAAATATCAAATTGGATTTCACCGAATTCAGGAATGCCGAAATTCTGAAGACTTTGAGATGCTTTAAGGTAGGCATTTGTAGGATTCGTGCGCCTGTGTGCTGCGCAGGCTATGGTTATGTTGCCATGGTTACTGGACTTTGAATCAGAGGAGGTTTTGATATAGTGAGGGCCTATAAAGCTGCAAATTGTACCAAAATTAAGCTTCTCAAATTACTTTTATTTGCAGGATTTATAAGCAATGGATCTTTCTTCGAATATTTCATTAAAATCCTTTACAATGATTGAAAATATGTTGTGGCATTGTTTAGTTGTTTGAGGTGCTATAAAAAAAAGGAGAAATGCTCGTTTGCTTCGCTCACTCGTTTGTAAAATAACATAGCTAAATAGCTTAGGTGCCTTGACTGATGATAATTCCTTATTAGCATATCGAGATAGTCTGTCCAGGTACGTCCGCAGGATAATACAGACAAGAAAATTTCCTTTCCATTGCTACCAAACACTTGTCAATATAATCTATAACTGATTTCATATGTTTTTAATGCAAAATAACACATGGGTCTTTGAAGCAATTATTACGCGCGTGTTCCTATTACGCAGGGGGTGAGAGCATCTATTAAAAAATCATAAAAATATGACAAAACTCTGAAAAATATGAAATGCTCTAAAATATCACTCTTTTGGGGCGCTAACCCCCGGGTCAGAGCTAGGGGGCGCCAAAATTGGATGACCAAAAGTGCTTATAAGGGGGCGCTAAAACGTCGAAAGGGGGCGCCAAATTGCTAATAGGCGGGCGCCAAATTTTAGGCGGTGACTCTTTTTTTTTTTTGCTTGTCAGCTCAGCCGGGAGGGGCGGGGGCGCGAAATTTGTGCTCAGCTCCCCCCCCCCCCCCCCCCCCCCCCCCCCCCCGGGTATCAAAATCCTGGGTAAGCGTGCCTGATGTCCAAAAATCGGAATTCAGATTAAAATCTCAACTCTCACAACCCTGTAACACGGTAAAGTTGGGGGCGCTTATCGCTTTGAAATTGACATTTTCCCTGTAGCAGGTCCATAAAGGTATATATACCTCTACGAGCGGGTCCTATCTGTCGGGAGAAGGGGGCGCTTTCCCAATCCGTCATACAAGATTCCACCCAAGTTATTTATATCGATGATGTTGATGTCCATGCCTGGAAAAAGAAACGTCCTCATTTTAGAAGTGACTGATGACATATATTTGAACTAGACTCATTTGTTCCGACGGGCGGTAAATATTTGCATTCATAAATTACGCATGAGCGTTTCAAACGTATGCCATGTCAACCATACGGAACAAAATATTTCTGCTTGCGAAGTTCAAAGTAAAGCAGTGATAATATGTAGGGTCGATTAGGGTACAATATGTAGGATTGATACTGAAAATGGAAGTCTGCATTCTTTATAGCTTTAACTTTTCTTTTAAAACGTGTTTCTCTCATTCCATAATCAATGATAATCATAAAGTCATATTTCAAAGGACATCATTTTGATATAGAAACATATTCACGGTATTAACCAGGGGCCAATTACACGAAATGGTCTACAAATTAGCTATCCTCCTCTTGCTACGACGTCTTCGCTTCTTGTACCATCATCTTAATGTAGACGTATCCACGCTTGTGTATGTGTTAAGAGGGTGGCACAAGAAGTTAAGACGTCTTAAGCCCCGGTCACATAGGACCCAGGAAGCAACACAATTCAACACGACTCTTTGTTCGGAGGCAGTTAACTGTGAATTAACAGAGAGTCGCGTTGGATCGTGTGGCTTCCGGGGTCCTATTAGACTGGGACATCAGCAAGAAGAGGATAGCTGAGACTATTTCGTGCAATTGACCCCTATTTTGAGCTGCTTTACAGCAATACACAGAGATTACATCCATAACTAATATTATAAAACGGAAATGGCCAAATGAGCTATCAATGTTACTCATGCAACATATATAGGCATGGCCAAGAGAAAATGAAGAGGTTACATTTCATGTATTTAGTGATTCATTGTGGACTGGAGGAAGGGTTCTACATCACAGCTGCGAAATCTGGCATAATTATGATTTCTGGCATAATGTAGAGATAATTTTAGAAAAACACCAGCACAATTTTCTTGAATCTAGCATCACTTTGTAAAGGAAATCTGATATTGATGATGATAAAAAAAATTACCTTATTTCTTATGAAGACACCCTTTTCCACTTCCTATTTGTCAGATGGTGGTAAACGAATGAGAAGTTAGGATAGCCCCCCCCCCCTTACTTATCAGATAGCTGGCGTTATCTGGTTACAGTGTTATGCACATCAATAACAAATCACACGAACACTGTAAAGATACCTGAAATCAATTTAAAATGCAGATTGTGTTAACTCGATTGTTATAAATGAAATTGAATGATAAGATCCTGCCGTCGCGGCAACCGAAATCCGATTTGTGCTGAATGGAATGACCGCTTCGCGAAAAAAGCGTAATTTTTATGAATTAGAACGAAACTATCACTCAATCGAATGAAAACTCTGTACATTTGTAAGGAAGAAAAAGGGAATATGAAACAGTGATATACGCAGATTCACGGATTTTGTCGAATTTGAAATGAAAGATACTAATCTACATAGAATCGCATAGGCCTCCGTAATGATTGAATTCCTAGATACATACATTATGGGTAATTTCATGCGGCATAATATAATATATAAATATACAATTAATTACACATAATCCTTGGGTTTTCATGTTTCATATTTCCTATCAATCATCCACCTATTTTGCACATTACAATTATGCAAATAGCGTTGGGTAAATAATGACGTCAGAGTAGCATTTTCCATCGTATTCCATGTTAATGTGAACATGAAAACTGCGTTGCGTGGTGTGTATATATAACAGGTGGACACGCCGTGCCTAAATATTACCATATTGCAGTCTGTGAATCGAGGTTTATTACTAGCTTTTACTCTTCTACAATCGCTGAATTATACATTTTGAAAAAATCGTTCGCAATTGGAGTCAAGACATTAAAGATGGATCAATTTCTTCGAATACTTCTTTTGTTTATGTCCATTTATATTTGTAGGTTAGGAGTGCAAGCGCAGCCCGACCGTAAGTATGGAATTATATAAAAATTATTTTAAGATGATGGTTGAATATATTCACTCGTGAAAGATTAAATGCGAAAAACATTAGATTTTATCATTAATTTAAATCTTCATAATATTCACTGTTCTTGGAGTGAATTTCATGATTAATGGAAGGTTTGTGAGTGGTAACTGAGTTCACTCCAAAAGAGTGTTCACTCCAAAAGGATTGAAAGTACATTTTTTTGTATTTTTTGCAAGCATAGCATGATCGTAAGTATGAAATTATATGAAAATCATTTTAAGATGATGGTTGCATATATTCACTCGTGAAAGATTAAATGCGAAAAACATTAGATTTTATCATTAATTTAAATCTTCATAATATTCACTGTTCTTGGAGTGAATTTCATGATGACTCGAACGTATTTGAGGGCCCTGAGTTCACCCCAAAAGAGTGAAAGTACATTTTTGGCATTTTTTGCAAGCATAGCA
The DNA here is from genome assembly GCA_036244855.1 of Temnopleurus reevesii. Lineage (NCBI taxonomy): Eukaryota > Metazoa > Echinodermata > Echinoidea > Temnopleuroida > Temnopleuridae > Temnopleurus > Temnopleurus reevesii. Next base: position 8,718 of record BQKZ01000662.1, read on the forward strand.
TGATCGTAAATATGAAATTGTATTAACGATTATTTTAAGATGATGGTTGAAGATGTTCATTCATGAAAGAGTAAATGCGAAAAAACCTATTATATTTGATCATTAATTCAAATCTTTATAATATTCACTATTCTTGGAGTGAATTTCATGATAACTCAAAGGTTTGTCAGTGATAACTGATTTCACTCCAAAAGAGTGAAAATGCACATTTTCATTCGACCGTAACTTATTTATTATTTATTTAATTATTCAAGTCTTCTTTAAAAGACAGGGTGGTCTCGTTTAAGCCGCATGGCCTGCTTTTCAAGAGAGCCCTGCCAAAGCATAACATACATAACATAATACAGAAAAACATGATAGATAACATGAAAAAATGAATAGGATACATACAATTGCACACAAAGAATAATACAATCTTAAGAACATAGATTAAATTAAATTAAATTAAATTAAATTAGATAAATAAATCAATAATTAAAACACTTAAAAAATAAATTATTAGAATATCCTAAAATGCGCGAAACGGATGAATTGGGGTTTGGAGTGGCATAAGATTTGATAAAGGGGGCTGATATTGTCGAAGACGTTTTTTGAAAATACGGAGGGAAGGAGATGTTTGGATTTGTAAAGGCAGTGCATTGTCATGATTGTACAGTTTAAGTAGAGAAGTCTTTTCTTATTGCTGGTTCATTCAAATTATTGTATGAATTTGGAAGTTTACCATGTGTATGAGCGTGTCCTTTTTATTTCGAATATCGGTTTTCGGATTTTTTCCCCGGTTTTTCGGGTTTCCTTTTTTTCTATAGATGGATTTCCCTTTTATTAAGCCATCGGTTGCCCCTCCCTACCGTTGGAAATGAAGACTATTTTGACATCTATTTAAATAATTTTATTTCATTATCATTTTCCATTAATTTTCCTATTTTGATTCGTCTTTTCAAAACGATATTCACGATTCTGTGTCGTCTCCTGAATTAATATATATTTGATATATATATATATATTTTTGTGCGGCAGTGTGCGCCAGCTGGTCGACCTCCCACAGAGCTCTTTAGCTTTTACTTGAATAACCTACCTGAAGACATAAAAAGCTGTTCTACCCTCCTGTCATTCAAGAAACTTGTCAAAACTTACCTGTTCACTTCTTAAGTTAATCTTACTTACTTTCACTTCTCTCTTAATGCGCCTTGAGCACTCCACAAAGTAGATTAGGCGCTATACAAATGGCATTATTATTATTATTATTATTATTACATCTCTCTTTATAGTAATGATAATAATATCTCTTATTTACGATATAAACGCCTTTCATTAATGGGTCATCTTGGTGAAGATGATGGATGAATATTAAATAAAGGAATTTATGAACGGTGTTGCAGGTGTCTACGTAGAATAGTGATAATAATAATGATAGTAATAATAATAATAATAATGATAATAATAATAATAATAATAGTAATAGTAGTTGTAGTAATAATAATAATTATACTCTCTTAATTCCAAAGATTTATTTTTAAGTCCAAAAGATTTATTCTTTAAATCCACTGCCGGCTTGAGATAGTGACAAAACTTTAAGTTTTAAAATAAAACTCTTCTTTGACTTAAAAAATTTAGAACTGTTAAAGTTTTATGAATCAAATCCATTATGACTAAAAAGACAAACAAGTCTTTTAGATTTATTATCGAAACTTTTTTGGATTTATGTATGTTAGAAACAACTCTCTGTGGACTAAAAATTGTAAGACAATGAAAGACTTATTTAAAAAAAGTCTTAGGGACTTAATATTAAGTCTTAAGACTTAAAATCTAAGTCTTCGGAATTAAGAGAGTAATAATAATAATAATAATAATATCTCATATTTACCCAGGGTAACCACTTTCAGTTGTAAGCTGTTCTTCCAGCGGGCCCTGCATGACATAAAGTTATAATTACCCTTCTCCGTTCTTAAAGGTCCACTATTATGAAAATACAAGTTGATCTGTATTGATGTATTATACCATTATCAATACCCTTTTCAGTGAAAGAGGGCCCAAATGTGTTTCATATATTTTATAATATTTTTTCCCCATTTTTATGTTGGCTTAGTTGGGAACGCCCCTAAAAGTTTCTTTCAAATGTCAATCCTGTTGTGACATTACAATAGTCCAGTTTGTTCACCTTTCTAGATCAGGTTTCAGAGCTGGATCTGTAAATAACAAAAGGAAATATGTGGATCAATGCAGGTATTTCAATTCAGGTGATTACGCATTCCAATTCCCTTTCATGGGCAATCACCTGAATTGAAATCCCTTCAGCTGTGCTCAGTGCTCCAAAACTTTGAAACAAATTGCCAATAGAAATAAGATCATCTCCATCTGTAGTTGTTTTTAAAAACTTGTTGAAAAGTCATTTATTTCTTGAAGCTTAACAATAATATCTTGTACCTTATGCATTATTTTAGTGACAATATCCACAGACCCTAACATCACAGCGCAGTACAGTATATCCATATAGTATCTGCCCTATATGGATTATCTACTTATTATTTATTATTAAGATGAAGCTGATGGATGAATATATAGTTTTTTACAAGTTTTTATTGCCGCAACAAAATGCACATACAAAATCAAATTTTACAAATCACAATGCATTACAAATGATTACATGAATAATATTGATGAAATAAGAGGCATCCATTTCTTTTTGTGGAAATCTTCTATTCCCTTGTGGAAAGCTATCATGTTTTCAAATTTTTCGATAAACTTTAATTAATTCTTAAAAATGTCAAAAGATAAATGCTCTTCGGCATATTTTGACTTATATATGATGATGGATGAATATTATGCTATTGCAAACATTTAATAAATAAAGGCAAACATATTTAGGAACGGTGTTGCAGCTCTCTACCTATAGATTGGTTGGATTTAGAAAAGGTTATTTTACATGAGAGATAAAGGCCTTTTCCTCATGTAAGAAATGTCGATGTCATGGTAAGAATCACAGTGTTCAATTCAATACAATTCAATTTCAGGTTCATTAGAAAAAACGCATGAAATTAAAAAAAATGAAAAATCCGAGGACTGGACAGTGGTATTTTGTTTACCAATAAAACAAAATAAAAGTCAACAATGGGGTAGTGTCTGTTACAATCAATTCACCGAAATACATCATTGCCTGTCAGAAAACTACGAACATACATAAGCACATCCTGGATAAGCACCTGAATTCACATTCACACTGCTTCAGACACAACATCAACGGGAATTCACATTATCCGCACGTACAAACGGAAAACCATTTCCCTATCGCAGACTCCGCTGGAGGTCCATGGGATTAAAAGTTGGCTTGTCTTTGTGACATAAAAACCCACAAAATGTCTAAAATTTTGGACACATTCTATTTCAATAAAAGTAAGGCATTTTCTTCAAACACATTAGCTCGTTATACATTTATTGTTTAATCCTGATTACCGATATATTCAATATTTCGATGCCTCTATTTTCAGCTCCCGTACGTCTTGCCGATGGTTCCCGTGCATCAGAAGGGAGACTTGAAGTTTATCTCGACGATCAATGGGGGACCGTCTGTTACAATCAGTTCACAATCACAGAAGCAGAAGTCGCTTGCATACAGCTGGGTTATGCAGGCGCAGATCGGGTCGTAATCGATGGTAGATTTGGAGAAGCAGCAGCGGACGTTCAGGTATTTAACACTTTAGTGGTTTTGTTCACATTTTGCACGAACTTCGCAACTCTATGCGAAGTGCTCCGTACACAGCCGTATTTCATGATTAATCTTCTATATCAGTCGCTTGGACTGCCTCTACCATTCCCTATCACTAAATGACGCTAAAACACACTATTTCTGAGATCTACCTTGTGAAGACGTTAAGGCGAAACTATATCTTCCCCTTAAGAAAATGGGCTGTTCGAACGAACCGCTGGAAATGTTTCGGAATATGCTGTGAGGTAAAAAATGAAAATGTGAATAACGCAAAAGCTGAGAAAAGTGAGAACAGAAATTACAGCAATAAACCTACTTAGATATATTATAATACGATCATGATGATGAAATACTTGAATTCATTTTGAAATTTGATTGACATCTCTGACTCGGGGATGACACCTTAAATCTATATAAAGATCAACATTGCGGAGCAGTTTAGTACCTCTGGGTATTTCACTGTAAGCAGAACTGACAAAGAAATAGGAAAAATACACAATTCCGAGTCAAGCCTTCACAGAAACTTTAAACACGTAAGAGAAAATAAAACCCATGGTAATAACGTGACATTTGTTGTACAGTTCTTTGCAAAATAAGCAATCCCGTGTCAAGCCTTCACGTTAGCTTACAACACACAAGAGAAAGTAGTTCCCGTGGTTATTAGGTTAACGTTTGAAATTTATTATACAATCCTTTGCAGAATAAGCGGGCTTGTATTTTCATTTGTTTCTTGCAATTATAAAAGCCTAAATTAGAGGTGCTCACTTTCTCCGGTTTGTTTGTCTGGTCTACTTACAGGGAGTGTCGTGGTGTAGTGGTTCGGACTCTCGCCTCTTAACTAGAGGGTCGGTGGTTCGTATCTCACCCAGGGCGCTAATTTCCTTCAGCAAGACATTTACCCGCACTTTGTTGCACTCCACCCGGGTGAAAAATGGGTACTTGGCAGGAATTTATTCCTTGGAATGCTTGCGCGCCTAACTGGCTTGCTCGGCAGTTATAGCCAGGGTAATAATATGGTACCTAGTATCAAGCGCAGTAGAGTATATGTATATAGTGATTGCGCTATATAAATGGACCTATTATTATTATGTTAATAGGCAGGTTTACTAATAGATGCAAATGTTAATTCATACCTTTAACACAGAGGTTGTTCTTGACAATCCTAAAGCTTGCCCGAGGCTTGCCGACATAGTAACAAGTAATGTATTCAAACTGGATTCCAAGTATTGTAGTCGTATGGTTTAAGGAATACCACATGACTTCATTCAGTGGCAAGAAAAACACATAAATTTGAATATAAGTACACCCGCCTATTCACAGGTACTCCTAGACGATGTACAGTGCACCGGTGATGAGACAAATATCCTTGATTGTCCCAAGAGTGAGACCCCAGCGACAGGATGTGACCATACCAAGGACGTAGGAGTGATCTGTACGTCAACAGGTAAGCTTATTAATATTCATATCTATCTAATGAATATTCATGAATATATTCATGTATGGAAAATTCAGTATTCAATTCATAGTATTTACCATACTTCTTATGATACACATAAAATGCATTTGAGCCCACTACTGGAAAAATAAATAATGAGACAGCAATGAATAGATGCAATTTATATAGCGCACGTATCCACTCTGCTGAGTGCTCAAGGCGCTTTGCATTATTATTACCCTGGCTTTAGCCAGGCAGCCATTAGCGCACTTGACATTTCGAGGAATAAATATTCCTACCAGGTACCCATTCACTTCACCTGGGTTGAGTGCAGCACAATGTGGATGATTTTCTTGCTGAAGGAAATTAACGCCATGGGTGGGACTCGAACACACGACCCTCTGGTTGAAAGGCGAGAGTCATGACCACTACACCACAGTGCCTCCAAATTTAATTGAAAATGGATCAAATCCCTTTTGTACAATTGGCTCTTCAATTGCCTATGAAATTACGACCGGAAATATGCAGATATTAAATTCCATCAGGGACCTGTTGGATAAAACTTTGGCAAAACTCTAAAGCTCTGGCAAAGAGCAATTTTGCCACAGACCTTTACACAGGGAATAACTCTGGCAAGAATTTTGTCACACTTTTTTCTACTTTAATGGCGATTTTGGCATATGAATGTCATTTTCACTTCCGCCATTCTTTGAAAAAAGGTTCTACTTCAAAATCATCGTGGTATAGGGATTCCGACTCTTTTCTTTCATGCATAGGTCCGCGGTTCGAATCCCACACATGGCGCTAATTTCCCTCCGCAAGAAATTAATCTATTTTATTTATCTATTGATCAATATTTTAGCAGGATAACTTCACAACAATATGTTGGTATCACGAGGGGTGCTGCATGAAAAAAAGTCCATGAACCTGTAACAGAACTTGGAAAAAAGCATTGTGCTGCAATCAACCCAGTTGAGGGGAATGGGTACCTGGTAGGAATATATTCCTTAAAATGCACAATTGCCTCATAACCTGCCATTGCCAAAGTCAGGGTAATACTGCTACATTAATTGTAGAGCATTTAGAAACTTCTGAGAGAGGTAATTAGAACTATATAAAACATGATATAATTCTTTTCCGTAAAATTAAGTCGAACTCCAATTCAATGCTCTGTATAATGCTATTCAATTTGGAACCGGCGTGCGGCTCTATATGGTCCATGAACCCATTTTATTTTGAAGAAATAGTTTGTATCGTGGTATAAGAACTACATACTATAATTATATTATTATCAAAGGTTCTCTACGAATCCGCGATGACGACCCGTCGTATCGCGTTGGTAGATTGGAGATCCTCGGCGCCGATGGAGCATGGGGAACGGTCTGCAACAACGTTGGGAACGAGTTTAATACTGCTCGGGTAGCCTGCGAACAGTTAGGGCTTGCTTTCGGCGGTAATCTACATCCTACTTACATTGCTGGAGGTGGAACTGGTGCTATTGGACTTGGAGGACTCGCGTGCGACGGGACTGAAGTGCGTCTTGACGAATGCGCCACAACTGGAGATTGGCAACCAGACACGTGCACGCACGAGACGGATTTGGGCGTGATCTGTGCCCCATGTAAGTACACTGCAAAAAAAAAAATAACATTGATGTTTCGATTTAATTCGTCACAGTCACAGTCGACCGGAATTAGTGCGTCATAGTTTTTAGTTTACGCGTCTTTTCATTGTTACGTACGCAACACCTGTGACGTAACAACAAACAGACACGCAAAACTATGATGTACTACTTCCGGTCGACGTGCGATTAGTCACAGTTGACTGAAATCGAAAACATCATATTATCGTCGTAGCTCGGCGTCGTTGCAGCTATACATAATACTAGGCTATCGCTTTGCAACGCGACCGCTATTCGGGACGTTGAATTTATGGACTGCCGAAGCGATCATTCACGCATTTGGCAAAGGTTGTTATGTTCTAAACAAATGTACTTTTAAGGCCCTTAGGATCTTGTTGTATTCCAGAGCACTTTATCATCCATTTTGGGCATACATCTAACGTCTTAAATAGCTTTCGTGACATAAAACGAAAGCCCAGTATTGACTTCTGGAACCGGGTAGTCAAAGTAAACGGGAATTACAGAATTTGTTGGCTGGTCAATGGGGTTGATTCATTTATGGAAGCGTCTTGGTGAAGTGGTGATGTGGTTCTGACTCTCGCCTTTAACCAGAAAGTCGTAGCTTCCATTTCCATCCATGATATTAATTGCCTTTACAAGGAAATGTGTCCACGTTGTGCTTCTCTTGACCCAGATGAGGTAAATGGGGAAGGTATGAATAAGTTACATGTAATGCGAGGCGTCGTAGTGGCTATCACCTAAATCCGGGTACGTTCGGCGTCTTGAAAACCGTAAGGTAGACCTGTATGCGATAGGCCTACAACATGATTATTACTAGTATTATTACTATTATTATCATAACTATTGTTAAGAAATTACCTTGATTTGACCGAGTGTTAATAACTTCATGCTAATTTGAATTAATTCAACTCAAATTGATTATTCTGGTATTTTACCGCATTTCAGTACTTACATACCCTTAAAAAAATCACAAACCTCTGAATGACATGGTCACTCCAAAACTTGAACCCACCACATTTTCATTTCTACCGTCAGCGGCACATACCTTGTTTAGGGAAATTGGGAGGTACTAAGAGAGTAAACAAAAATCGCTCGAAATTCACCCTTTTTGTAACTTACTCTGTGTGGATCACTTCAATCAACACCTTGGGCTATCATTCTTTGAAGTATTTATGACGATTTCATCCCTTTCTCCTCACAGCTCTTCGATTACAAGTGTCACTAGTCCCGGAGGTTCTCTACGGAGGTGTTTGGGGATCCATTTGTGCTGATAACTGGAACTACAACGCAGCCCGTGTATTCTGCCTCGCAATCGGCCAGGACGATGCTCTCATCGTCGGCTCCGTTGACGGGGACGGGGATAATACGATACTGGTGAATCCCATACAGTGTACCGGGGATGAAGCCCACTACACCGAGTGTCCGGAAGTGCAGTGGGCGTACCAAGATGGCTGCCCGAATCCTCAGACGGATCCCACCGTTACTTGTCAACTTGGCGAGAAAAGTAAGTGATGTCTAAACTCGATCTGTCAAGCATTTGTTCATTTTAACTGCCTTCCTCATTTGTAATTCGACCATCTGGTCTTGATATGCCCACACCTAATGGATTTTAAGGATCCACAAGTTTATCATTACTTAGGAGCGCCCTCACTGAATATCTCAATGAGATTCTAATCGGTGAACGCGTGTATCAGCAACCATTCATAATGGTCCGCTTATATGGAATTAGGCCTCACGCCACAGACGTAAATAAATTTTAAGAAGTGCGATTTACAGGCTTCCCTGGCAATTCTTAAATGTTTCCAAGACGACGTTTTTATCAAAGTTCATATATGGGTTCCCCGGCATTCTTTTTTTTTTCTTTTTTTTTGTGCTCATTCATATTAACTATCAGTTTTATCATCTTGTAGTTTGTCAAAGATGCTGAAGCCAAGATCACATTTTCTGGTCCTTCCAAAGCGTACGTCATTTTAGGTGGTCTTTCGGTAATATTTACACATTTTTTTATTTTAACTATGTGCATCCCCGGCTCACTCTTGGCCAGATCCTTACAGGCTGAAAGACGGTTGCTAAGTATGCCATCATTGTCCTAATTCGGAAATATACGCACCGCTCATGAAAGCTCTCTGTGCTCAAGAATTCGGAAGGTCGGGCCCTTGTGCCCGGATTACATTGTCCATGCCCACCAGCTTAGGCACTGCAAAGAATAATGGCACACACTGGATGTTGTGTGCACTCCCTAAGTTTAGAGGCCAAAGAGAATTGAGTTGTGTATATAGTTGAGCCAAAATGCGAGCAAAGTATCAAAGACCCAATTTTATTTATTTTTTGTTGTTGATATAGCGACTGAAATCTTCAGCCTACCAGATAGCCTCTACCCGGAGACTGGACGTGTGCTGGTCCGAGCTAATGGAATAGAGAGTACAGTATGTGACACAACATGGAACCAGGAAGCGGCCAACGTCGTCTGCGAAGAACAGGGATACCTCCGAGGAGCGCGAAGGTCCTTTACGGACGGAGCAGGAACTTCCGACTATGTTGTTGATAATATTCGCTGCAATGGCGACGAGGAAACCTTTGATGACTGTCGGAGCGAGTTTGTTCAACCATACGAAGGGTGCGAACACACAAGTGATGTCAGCGTTGAGTGTTTTGGTAAGGACCTTCATATGTGGTGTTTGTGTGTGTGGGACGTGAGAATGGGTCAAAGTGTGTATGTGTGTGTGTTCCCTAGTTTGGGCGTCTATGCGTGTAGGCGAGCCGATTTATATATGGACGCTTGAGTGGTTTGATGTGTGTATATAAACGTGTTCGTATGTAAGTGTGGGAGGCTGAGGAGCTCTTATGTGTGTGCACATACACGCACGTGTGCATTTGTGTGCATATATGTGTGCTCGTTTTTGGATGTATATATACATACGGGCGTGTGTAGAAATTAGTGTAGCTTTGTGCCCGGGTATTTGTATTTTTTGTGAAATTTATCATAGACTGAGCTGTGTCATTTAGATTTGTACGGCTATGACCCCATAAGAAACGGAAATTCAAAAACCTTATGTGAGGAAACGTTACAGAAATTTTGAATGGTAAAAAAATCTATTTGGGTTCTCAATGTCACTGAGTAAATTATACATGAGAGTAGGGCGATCAATGTTGGACGTTGTAATATGCTGGAAATTCTGATGTGCCCAGAAATTGTAGCTAACCTGGGGACCGTAACACAAAGATTTCCGATCGATCGTACGATTGATATCAATCGCAAGTCTGTGGCAAATCAAATACTAAAATTTGGGATTGATCGCAAATTTGGTTTTATCTCTTTTATTTTATGGTTTGTCAAATGACTGATAGTTTGCCAAAAGCACGATATAATTAACTACATCTGAAAAGTTCAGTGGGCCACAGTCATTAGAACCGTACGTCGTGTATTCAACTGTGCGGACACAATAATCGCATGTCGTTTCCGATTTAAGTAGCATTACAAAGGACCAATGAATTGGCGTTCAACTTAATTTTTCGAAAATAGTTTATATCGTGTTCAAATGAAAGATCAATAAAACAATACATGTAGAACCCCCATGTCATTTGTGTATGGAGTATTAATATTATAAGCATTATTTTGAATTCTTCTGAAGCAAATGATGAATCAGTACTCCATTTCCTGAGCGGAGCTGGCGACTTTGAGGGCGTTGTGCGTTATCGGGATGTCAGCTCTCAACAACAAACCTTACTTTGCGATGCGACATGGACGGACAACGAAGCCGCTGTAGCATGTCGGATGAGCGGCTTCAGCGCTGGCACAGCGACCACAGTTGTTGATCTGAAACCAGAGGACTTGACCGATGTCTTCCAGTGGGATATAGAATGTACGGGCGATGAGGATAGGCTCGAAGACTGTACGGTGACGAAAGGTGATACTTTATCCTCTTGTGCTCCAGGAAACATCGCCCAGGTCAGGTGTGAACAACATCCTACTGAAGGTAAAAAAAACCCTCTTCCGGTAATTTCGACTCCCCTCCCGTAAACACACACATCATGTACCGCAGGCAATGGGTTTTCTTCCAAAGTTCTATTCGAAATTATGGATTCTTATGACGTGCTATGTGGCTATTTTCTTTTAGGTTGTGCCTCTGAGAAAATAGAATTGTGCAAAATATTTCCAAAAGTACTTCTCAGTGCAATTGATACTAACATGTAAATGCGATAATGTTGTATTACAATCGCTGTTTCAAGATCATGAAAATGAAAAGGAACTGCTCTTCCTGAAAAAAAAACACCTACATAAACTGGGGCTCTCTGCTACAATAGCCATCACATATCTACAAAAACAGATGTTTTATATGATAGAAATCAAACAATTCCAGTTTTATCCAAAGGCAGTCAACAGGGCAACTAGGGAGTAGCGACCTTCACTACCAACCAATATGAACCATTAGCTCATCCCATTATAGCCATCTTCAAATACCATCTTCTAAATTGAATTGCAATCATAACAACCTTAAAGGGAAAGACTAGTTTTGGGAGGAGGGCGCTTCAGATATTTAACTAGTTTGCGAGCTGCAGTAAAATTATTACCATAATGCATTTTTTTAATAATAGTAAATTAGAGCATGTTCATAGTTTGTTTGAATGAAATCGACCTAGAAATGGCTTAATTATCGCAAAATAAAAAAACCTGGTGCGGTCGTACTTCCTCACAGAACATGCTTCACGTACAAAATGAACGCGAACCCACATACCGTAGACAATACCACCGATCACACCGCCAATTTCAGCCCGACGCTCTCCCGCGCTAAAGCACTTAGCACACCGCAGGAACGATGGCGTATTGACCCGTTCGACGTAAAATACATAGAATACGAGCATAAATGTACTCCTAATTTCCTACATAGATATATTTAGGCATGTAAAGCAACTTGTGAATACATCAGCTCGTTTAACATCACTTTCTGCATCCCGGTCATTACGAATCTATACCTTTAAATTTATAACGTATTTTCTTCCCAACAGTGACTTTGAGTTATCGGATGACCGGGAGTGATTTCGCCGAGCAGGGGCGTCTAGAATTCTACACGGGTGAAGACTGGGTGCAGCTATGGATCAACGAAACCACAATGCTAATGCCATCTACTATCTATGGAGATATTTGCAAAGACATGGGGTACGAAACTGATTTGCATCATTACAACGAAGCAGATGAAATGCCTTTTGAAGCAGCGACTGAGGGCGCTAGACGTGTTTGTAGCTACCAAGGACAGGAAGAGGGTGTTGTATGCGAGACCCTTTCTAGTGACGATGGTCTAGACATCAATTATCAAACGGGAATAGTCTGCAAACCCTACGGTATATACACCAACTCACTATTGAAGACAATGCACAAGTAGACATGACTACTATATTGGTATTCCTTATACTTGCTGTAACCTATTTTCCTTCAAAAGTCCCAGTCACATCGAAGCCCGGAAACAACGTCATAGAACACGATTCATTGTTCAGTCCACAGTTAACTGCCTCCGGGCAAAGATTGATGGTGAATTGTTTTCAGTCGGGTCTTCTATATGACTGGCGCGTTTAGAGGGTACTATATGATACTGCACTGTATATATCACATCTTTCTCCATGGGAATCATGTATTGTCTATTCATGGCCCTCATTTACAGGATCAAATACTTTTAGGGCACAGATAGACACCTACAAAATACCTTGACATGTTTATATTGTTTACTATTGAAAATAGCAGCATAATTAATTAATTAATGTAGAAAACTACATTTGCACACATTACGGTTATGCTTAAAACTTGTTGTGTACCTCAGATATGCCAAAATAATAACCTCTATGAAGTATTTTGGTCGAATGTAGGCCAGAATATTTAATTCAAATAAAAATCTATTCTATCATAAATCATCCTGGCACCAACGGGATTGCGATATTCCTAGCGTATTACGGTACCACACACAAAAAAAAAACATAAGAGCACATACAATGCGCACTTCAATACACAGTGTCACACCATGCGGAATACGCACTGAGAGAGACTCTTGCGCTATTGGTCAACGAGGGGTTAATGGCTGTTTTTAATTTTGAACGCACGGTCCATTAGTTCGAGGCCCGAATAGAAGAATTATTAGTGGAATAACTATAAATGCGCATATCATGAACAATCTTTGTGCTTAATTGATTGGTGATAAGTTCTAACATACTCTTCAACATAAGACAACAATCTTGGAAAGTCAAATGTTAGGCTGCAAAAGTATTCTACCTTTAAGGACAAGATGGGTGTATGTTAATGCCATCGTTGGTTGGCATATCTTTGCACATTATACGATGACGTACATTGTTTCCTGTAGCATGGTTGGCAATATATCGTTTTGCACATTGACAGTTTACCACGTCTTGCTTTTTCTCAGAGACCCTACTAACTGCAAAGAGGAAAGTATTCCTCTGTAGAAGATGGGACTTGCGGGGACTTGCTCTTCCTTTTTTCGAAGGTTCCCCCGAAGAATCACAGTTAACCTTTTCAGGACAGGAATGATTTTGCAACAAGTTCAATTTATATTCCTTTCCTAAATTAGCAACACTATCATTTTTAATTCTCTTTTCAGAATGTTTCAATGAAATGCAATGTTACTATACTGAATCTCCTTCATCAAAAAGCACGTTGAAAATTTTGAAGTTGCCAATTTGCGTGAAAATGGTAATTTTCAGATAAGGATTTATGACCATTTTAGTGATAATTTTCATTTAAAAGAATCCCTGCGTTCACTGACAACTGGTGAAAGAATAAAAATTGCCGGGTTTAGTGTAGACTTTTTTTCTCCTCATGCTCATGCATCTGGTATATTTTTTAGAGCACTACATCAAAAGTTATCGAACCCAAACACAAAACGTGTTCTATCGTCCTGAAAGGGTTAAGGACTTGACTTCTGTTTGGACAAGGGAAGGAACAGTGCAGTCAGCAGGGAAGATTTTGTTCGGAAGGATTACCTCTGTCGTTGAGGGCCATACACTTGCAGTCATTGGAGGCAGATGAACTGTGCATTGCACGTATTTTAGAGAGGGCATACCTCGCCACCCCTTGGGAAAGTTTTGCGCTGGCAGAGTCCCAATTGCGAGGGTCGACCTCCCGATGTGGCAGTGGTTATAAGGACTACAGTGGTGTCCCGTTGAATGTCAAATACTTATATTTGACAATTTTACTTGCATATGTAATTTTTCGATACATTATCCAGAAAAAAATATTAGTGGCTTAAATGAAGCCATGTCAAGAGATTCGTCCAACATAAATTGTCTGCACCCGACACAAGCGGGGAGGATAAATATTACAGGGATTCCTTTTTAGTAATTTCAAGGTAGTTGACAACCAGGAGGAAAAGTAATTAAATGATTAAGATATAATCAATGTCCTGAGAAAAAAAGAAATGTGTACAAATCCTAATACATTATTTAAATTAAATATACACCCTGTCATTGCTTGCAGAGTTTCTGGCTAACCATCCTATACGACTGAGGGACCGCGATACAGATGAGATCAACAACCATTCTGGTGTAGTCGAGATTTACAATGAAGGCGAATGGGGAGACGTCTGTCAAGACGAAGGCTACTTCTACTCCTCTGAGGTGAATATAAAGCTTTCAATGTGAATAAACGTACTCCTCCTAACATTAGAGCGGAAGTATAAGCTAAAGCTAAAATGCCTACTGCTTTCGCTAAGTCACTTCCAATCTCATTTTCGATTTGGTTACAGTTAGGTACTTTTAGGAATACTTTTAGGTACTCGTAGGGTGCCCTGTGGGGGTACTTATGAGGTACCCTGAGGGATATGATGCAGTATTCTGTGGTACCCTAAGGTACTTGTGAGGTACCCTGAGGTTTTGATGCAGTATTCTGTGGTACCCTGAGGTACTTGTGAGGTACCCTGAGGTTTTGATACAGTATTCTGTGGTACCCAAAGGTACTTGTGAGGTACCCTGAGGTTTTGATGCAGTATTCTGTGGTACCCTAAGGTACTTGTGAGGTACCCTGAGGCTTTGATGCAGTATTTTGTGGTACCTACGGTAATTGTCAGGTACCCAGAGGCACTAATGGCCTATTCTGTGGTACCCTGACGCACACTTTATACATACTGGAGTATAGATTATTGTTATATCGTCTTTGCGCTCTTCTTGGACTAACTGAACTACGAGCTCTTCTACTCTTTAGTATAATCTAGAATTTATTTATTCACCAATAAGCCTTTGTGAATATTAGGGCTGGACTTTTTAATTCGTGTCGCAAAAAGGTAAAGAGATTAAAGAAAAGTAACCCTGCAAAGAATTTCAAAATGAAAGGGGATGATCAATTATTACAGAGGGGAATCTAAGCCAGAAGGAAGTGAAATAGGTTTAACAATTCTTATTGAACCCGTTTCTCCGGTAAATACTGAATGTATCTTCATTCAGAAGAGCACATCAGCGAGGCAGTGATTTAGCATCCTGGGGGATGGTACGAGTTTTGCAGTACTACAGAGGTACTGTGGTAATACTGCAGTAGTATCGCAGTAGTGCGGCATAAGTATTACAGGACCTGACTAGTTGATAACTAGTAAAGGAGTAGTATGAAGTAGTGCCGCAGTGCTACTGCATTACTTGTACAGTATTGTGGCAATATTTGATACGTATTTTTACTTCAGTAATATAGTATTGGGTACTGCAGTACCTCCGCATTGCAAATACTGCATTACTATACATATTGACGTACTTTTCGCAAGGGTGAATGTATATTTATTTTTGTTTACTTTCATTTGGAAAGTGTACATCAAGCTTTGATATGATGACCCTGAAGAGACGGTGCACTTGTAGGACAGTAACAATTACTACAGCAGTACCTTCATTAAATTTGCAGTAGTACTGAAGTAATAATGCAGTAGAATTGCGGTGGCATGGCAATAATATTGCAGTGGTTGACTAGTTAATTGGCAACTAGTCTGGAAGTATATGAAATAGTACTGCAGTACCACTGCATACTACTACAGTATTGAGTCAAATTACTACTGTACAAATACTGCAGTACTTTTCATAAAGGTAAATGCATCTTTGCTTTTAAACTCATTTAGAGAGTGTGCATCGAGCTTGGATTTGATGACCCTGAAAGGAATGAAATAGCAAGCCAAAGCAGCAATGGTTTAAAGGGTTACTATTATGAAAATTCAAGTTGATCTGCAATGATGTATTATACCATTATCAATACCCTTTTCAGTGAAAGAGAGCCCAAATGTGTTTCATATATTTTAGAGCTGTTCTTTAAATAACAAAAGGACATGTGGATCAATGAAAGGGAGATGGAATGCACAATCATCTGAATTGAAATCCATGCAGTGATCCACATATCCTGTTTTCTTATGTACAGAACCAGCTCTGAAACATGATCTATGCAAGGTGAATAAACTTGCCTATTGGGATGTCACAATAGGATTTACATTTGAAAGAAATGTTGAGGGGCGCGCGATCCCTACTAAGCCAACCTAAAATTTGAAAAAAAAAATATATATATATCAAACATATGAAACACATTCGGGCTCTCTTTTACTGAAAAGGGTATTGATAATAGTATCATACATCAATACAGTTCAACTGGTATTTGTTTTTCTTTATAAAAGTAAGAGAGTTGTGAGAGTTGGTAAAAGCACCGCAGTACCACTACAATCGTACTTCATAATACTGCAGTAGTACTACAGTAGAATCGAAGCAGCATTGCAGTACTTGACTAGTTGGAAACTTATGAAATTGTACTTCAGTGCAACTGCATTACGACTACAGTATCGTGCAAAATTTACTATGGTATTTTACTGCGGTATAAATACTTGCAGTACTATTGACTTACTTTTTTTTTTTCACGAGTTTTCACAATGTTTTCTTTGTTTGTAAATTCATTTAGAGGATGTGCCGCTGACTTAGATATGATGACCTTGAGCACGGATGATACTGCAGTACAAGTACTAGTAATACTGCAGCAGTATTGGAGTATCTGCAGTACGGCTAATCTGGGACTAATATGAACTACTGCATACTGCAGTATTGCGTTAAAGATACTGTACTTCATTACGGCAGTACCTCCGCAGTATAAATACTGCAGTACTATTGATATACTTTTCTCACGCGGGTGAATGTTTCTTTGTCTTTAAATTCATTTAGAGAGTGTGCAACGGACTTGGATATGATGACCTGGAGGGCAGTTGTTTAGCATCGTGACGGATGATACTCCGTACTAGTACTAGTACTAGTAACATTGCAGTAGTAATGTAGTACAGTCAAACCTCGTTATAACGAGGTACTTGGGACCAGAGAAATTATCTCTTTACATTACAAAAAGTCTACACGCGACGGCGGACAAACACTTAATGAGGTATGATGTCATTTTTGTCATTAACATACAGCCAATAATAACCCGTTTCAGAGAGTGGATAATGAATATTCAATAACCTATCACGCATTGACCTCGCGCTCCAAAGGCATTTAACCTATCAGCGTGGCGTATTCCGGTGAGACTCAGGCTAAACTGACATGGCTTATGA
>BQKZ01000662.1:32215-50471 GCA_036244855.1 Temnopleurus reevesii
CCCCCCCCCCCCCCCCCTTGGAAAAAAGCTAGATCCGCCCCTGTCATGTTTCAGAGCTGGTTTTGTAAATAAAATAAAGGAAATATGTGGATCAATGGAAGGGAATTGGAATGCGCAATCACCTGAATTGAAATCCCTGTATTGATCCAAATATTATAAAAAATATATGAAACACATTTGGACTCTCTTTCACTGGAAAGGTTATTGATAATGGTATAATACAGATCAACTTGTATTTTCATAATAGTAACCTGTTAAGTCTTATTTTCCGATGATCATTTGTGCCGATTTTATATTGTATTTATAAGGAATAATTTGAGTGCTTTAATTGATGCCTTTTGAATCAATAAATGGAGAGTTGTCAAATGATTTATGTTATTTGTTATTTTGTTTTGAGTTTTTAATGAGCGATATTTAATTAGTAGTTATAACTGGTACTTATCTATAGTATCTCAATATAATATATGAGCCTGTGATAAAAATAGACGTATGTAATAATTGATGGTTAATTATCCCTGTTTCATAACTGCCGTAATTTTGTGGAAACATATATTAATAATCTGAAATTATTTCAGTTCCGCAAAATGGAGCTTTTTAGGACAATATGAAAAGTTTTGGCACACAGCATGTCGTCATCAAGTTTTTCACCCTCGCTTTGGCAATAGTGAAGTTGAATGTAATTTTTAATTATGTATACCTGTATTCTCCGTCAACTTAGTTTTCGATTGAGGCATAATTTAGGCATGTGCGAATTCGGTCAAGCTGAGGAGTTTAAAGACTTGGTCCTGCTTTGATTAAAAGCAGAGAAATCAGACGAATATATAAAACAGTCAGAAAAATCGGACAATAAATATGAAAATTATGAATACCTTAATGATATAAATCAACAGTTGCTTGTCGTACAAATTGGCAACATCGTGTCACGGGATATGATCTAGTTCATGCACTTCTCTGCAAGCAGTTTATTGTATCTTTTTGTTTTAAAAAATCACCCTTTTCAAAGGATTTACGCAAAGAGAACTTTTTTCCCTCGATATGTAAATGGGTACTGATGCATTTATTCATTTGATCTTTTGAAGATATTAAAGATATAGCATTTGTAGAGCGAAAACGGATTCTTAAAAACAGTAGGCCACGTGTTATGACAAATGTCGTACAGTAATTTATGAAAACCATGCACCGTTAAATCATTATCATTGAAATATTCATAACTTTCTTATTTCTTCTCGGATTTATTTCAACCTTTTTTTTTATCTGTTCGTGTGATTTTTTTCAAGATTTTTCTGGTGAAGACCAAGTCTTTAAAGTTTAAACGTTTGACCATGGACATATACTCGCACAGACTTAGCTCGCTTGTAACTATACCTCCACATAGAAAAAAATTATTGAGCCAAAAGGTAGATCAGGGATGTAAATTGTTTGAAAGTAAAATGAGATCCCAAAGATTAATATTTTTCTCTATACATATTTATTTAAATTTCTGACCTCCCCTCTCTCTCTCTCTCTCACTCTTTCAAATCTGTTGGCAGATCTCCTAAAAGGTCGTTAGTCCATGGGCCTTTCACATAAACTATGAACTGACGACAAATATCAATCGGAAGTCTAAGGCAGACCACAGAGATACGATCAATTTTCAATTAATCGCATCTCTTTTATGTTACAGGCCACATGTCTATAGCAAGTTCAAGGTTTGATGGAAATCTATTATTACCGACGAGCAGCAAATATTTGCATTAATAAATTAGACTTGCGCGTTTCGAATGCATAACAACGGCGGACAAATATCAATACTCCCAAAGTTGAATAGCTATATGACATCAATGATTTGTTGTTAGCAGGTCAGTTTTAAAAATGCACTCGCATTCTTTCTCGATTGAATTTATTTAATTAAACGTGAACTTGAAATCTTTAAAAAAAAATATGTCCATGCATATTTTGTACTTCAGTACACGAAGATACATTGTAAAAGGTTAAGGGATAAAAGGAACCATGCAGAAAATATAATAAAAGCTAGGCAATTGATGAGTCTCGTACATTGGCTGCAAATATACTGCAACAATAAAGCACTTTTAACCCTAATCAGGCCGGGGCGGATTCCGCCCCCCTCAACATTTTATTTTTCAAATATCTCCCACACGCGCCAACAGTTTTTCGCGATGCATCATGACTTTTTCCTTCAAGTATCGCGCAGCTTTTGAGACCAAATTCGCCGCCCCCGCGCGTACTGTTTTCGTGCCACGCCCATTTGAAAAAATTCGTCAACCCCAAAATTGCTCAAAAACGTGATTTTATGCACAAAGTCAATGCAAAATTGTGTTTTCACTAAAATATCATAAAAACTTGAATATTTTTACTTTTAATGGCTCAAATTGATTTATTTTTGCAGCATTTTTACTCAAATAATGTCTGCAACAAATATCAGTAAAAAAACACACAAAAGGTAAAAAAACAAAGAAATACATAAGATATTTGTAAAACAATGAAATACATGAGAAATTAATTTCGATCATGAATTTTTTAAAACAAATTTGTAGAGAATGCTAAAAGGAATATTTTCAACAAGAAATCAGCTCAATTGGAGATTTAATTAGTGATTAAGAGCCCAAAACTTATTTTATGCATAAATTAGCATATTTAATTATTTCAACAATTTTTTTTGAAAAAGTAACCATACATTCTAGTAGAGTACGCCGCAAGCATCATACGTGCCAATAAACAAAATAAACGACAATCTTCATTCAAACCAAGTTAATCACGGTTATGAAGTTAGTTAAAATCAGCTGAATTATCTTGTTCATTCAAAAGTGCATGCTCTATTTTATTGAAAGTTAGTGGGCGTTTCTCAATCCAGCTATATTATCTTGAAGGGTCATTCTAAAAGACGAAACAGATGATTTTATTCTTACAGTGAGAGGTCATCCCGAATAGAACTACTTACATAAGAACTGAAGATTTCTCTTTGCGAAGCGCCGCGATTTCATATTGATCCTTACCTTTAACAAGAGGGCTGGCCGGGGGTTCGAGTCACTTCACCTTGACATTGCTGTACTTTCAGTGGGTGAAGAAGAATACAATGATCAAATTGTGAAAAATTGCACAAAATACGACAATCCATTCAAAAGTAATGAATTTTCAAAGTTTTGATTTTCCACCCCTCATGGGCTCCCTACGGGCACGAAATGGCTGCGACATGAAAAACTTTCTATTCACTTTCAGGATCGAGCCGAGATTTTCCCGATACAAAGGATTTCATGGGCTCACGACTTCAAATAATAGCCTAACACCCAACCATGAGCACATGGAATGTTTTGTTATTTAAATCCTGGGTGCGCGGGGTGACTTTGTTCACAATAAAAGTAGCCGGACAAGAAATTAGTTTCATCTCGAAATGCAAGCAGAATCAATACATGTATGTCCATATTGTACTTAAAGTGAAGAGAAGATTAAAATTTGGTCTACTGTCTTGAAAAAGAAGAAATGTGAAATTCTGTGTACAAAATGAGAGGAGTACTGTTCTCCTTGTTGGCAGCCTGATTGACAGTTTCTGTCCCTCCGCTGCTCTCGGAGATCATCCCAAGTATAGGGCTGGTAGGGAGATCCATTATAAGATGCGTCCAAAGAATAGGGTAGGATAGGGTAGAGGCTAATTGGTGTTCAGTTCATGATCGAGGGTATATAAACGGGACAGATGGATCTTGTGTATAAAGAACAGGGATTTCAGTAGAAGGCTGTTTCTAGTAGCAGTGGGAATACCGGTTGTAGTGGGAATAAGGGTGGTTCTGGTAAACACAGTAGGGTGGGATGGATCAAAGCGAGATAGAGTATCAGGGTAATAGCCATTTTGTACGGTCACGAGCCGCCAAATTTGCTGAAAGGGGTGCCAAATTTGAGGTGATGGCCTCATTTTTTTTTTTGCTTGACAGTTTCTCGAAGGGGGATGTCTCAAAATCCTGGGTCCGCGCATGGATAAGCAATTGTCTCAATTCGTCAAGCTCTAAGCTCTAAAAAAATAAAATAAAATAAAAAATACTTT
Organism: Temnopleurus reevesii; assembly: GCA_036244855.1. Lineage (NCBI taxonomy): Eukaryota > Metazoa > Echinodermata > Echinoidea > Temnopleuroida > Temnopleuridae > Temnopleurus > Temnopleurus reevesii. Next base: position 36,249 of record BQKZ01000662.1, read on the forward strand.
ATTAGGCGCCGTGGTGTAGTGGACCTGGCTCTAGCTATCTTGCCTTTCAACCAGAGAGCAGTCGGATTCGAGTAGGCCTACCACGCATGGCGTTAATTTCCTTCAGCAAGAAATTTGTTCACATTTTGCTGCACTCAACCCAGGTGAGGTGAATGGGTACCTGGTAGGAATATTTATTCCTTGAAACGTCATGCGCGCTTGTATACGCAGGGCTAAAGCCAGGTTAATAATAATGCAAAGCGCCTTGAGCACTCCGCAGAGTGGATATGTGCGCTATATAAATTGCATCTATTATTATTATTATTATTATTATCATTATTATTATTTGGGTCACATTTTTATAGGCCTATTGTACGGCCATGTTACATGCTCCGACGAGTAAAAACAGAATTAAACACATTTTACTTTGACAAGTCAAAGACACCATTGGAATTTTGAGTAAAAATAGTCGTCCAACCTTGAGGAAAAGGGGCTTGAAAATGGCCAAAGCACCGGGACCAGACGGAGAGGAAACGGTCGTTTTTCAAGGAGAAGAACCGGGGGCGAGGTAAGATTTATTTAAGGAAATTTATACAAACAGTAATGATCATCTTGATGTTATTTTCCCGGACTGAAATTCCATTTGTGAAGTTGACTTGGTGGGTGTAGTCCCGTGCGTCGTATATTGTGTGGGTGTGATGATTATGATGCCAAAAAATGCTCTGACGACTGAGCCTCTGTGAAAAGAAGTTCAAGAAGTAAATAGCTTTTAAGAGAAACTAATGTACTTCCTATTTATTCTTGATGTCTTTGTGGGCTTCTTCCAACACAAAGAAGAATTTCAAATCATTAACGTTATTATTATTACATGCGCATGTTTTTACGTCGTTAATGATTTGACAATGACAGTACATTTCCTGTCAGAAAGGCATGAATGCCTATCTGTGTCCGTAGTTCTCTCATGGCACTGTGTGTCCGTGAATTTCATGCAACCTATTGGTCAGCAGGTAGTTGCGTGTCTGGACGGGATGTGTATCTGGACAAAATGACAATTTCAAGAAATTTATTACCAAGATTTCATCATCTCTTTGAATGTAGGCAAGTGTCAGATAATGAAACACAGAATGATGCTCAACTTATTTTTGTATTTAGTTTTAATCTTATTTGTGTTAAATGTCTGGAAACCCAATGCCACCCCCCCCCCCCCCAATCAAACAACAAGTCATTGCACTATCTTGGAGATTCTTGTGGATCATATCAGGGTAGTACAGTGTCGTGACCGACAGTTTCAAACATGTCAAAGGATTAATCTTGTTGAATAAGGCTGGTAGGGTGGGCATCAATTTTGAACAGATAAAAAGTGCTGACACAGGTGGTAGTGAATGGAGAAGATACAGATAATATGATAAGGCTGACCTTGTTCCAGCTGATGATGAAAAGAAGTTGGAGAAAAGAGGCAAGATAATTAACTTTGACAAAGATCTAGATTTAAAGATCTAGGCTTACAACATTTAAAATCTGGAAATGTCACCCCTATTCTAAAAAAATGGGAACCAACAAGAAAGTAGGAACTATAAACTAGTATGTGTATTTTCCGAGAAATTTGAATGCATTGTCAGGAAGAAGTACATCGTTTGAGCATCTGTACTATAAAATGAAATGTCACTTATGCATGCACCAAATTTATCCTTCCAATTCCTTATTTTCCTGCAGAAGATTCCATCCACAAGTTTAAGGACTCGAACTTCGACTAAGTCTTAGCTCTAGGTCATCCTTGCTTTGCTGAGGTTATCTTCTGTCACATCAATTTTGTATTTCACAAGCAAATTTCAGAGACTAGAGAAATAGTCTATACATTGTAAATGTTGAGAAATATGCAATAGAAGGTTAGAAATTTAGTGCCATTAACAACATTCTGAATGTAATCAATTTCAAACTTATTGTGCTTGATTATTTATTTTTAATGCAGTCAACATTCAATGCTGGTGGCAGGGGATTCCTATGAAGAACTCGACTATGATCTTAGTGTTGATGAGACCCAGGAAAGGAGGCGACTGACCAGCGGAACGATAGCTGAGATTGTTGAGAATGAGCCAGCAGAGGTGCCTGTAGGCAAGCTGATCGATATTAACAGCGAAGTGTTTGAAGATACACAGGTACGGAAATGAGGATGAGGATGATGATGATGATGATGATGATGCTGGTGATGGGAATGATGATGATGATGATGATGATGATGATGATGGTGATGATGTTGAGGATGATGATGGAGATGATGATGGTGGTGATGATGATGAGGTGATGATGACGATGATGATAGTGAGATAATGATGATGACAATGGTGATGATTATAATGATGATGATGAGGATGATGATGATGTTGATGATGATGGTGATGATGATGATGGTGGTGATGATGATGAGATGATGATGACGAGGATGATAGTGAGATAATGATGCTGATGATGATGATGATAATGATAATGATGATTGGGATGGTGAGAAAGTAGATGCTGATGATGGTGATGATTATGATAATGATGATGATGATGATGATGATGATGATGATGATGATGATGATGATGATGATTGGGATGATAATGGTGATGAGGATGATAATGATATTGGTGATGATATTGAGGATAAGTAAGAAGAAGATGATAATGATGTGTAGTTTTTTAGATTATCAAATTTTTTGATTTTATCATTTCTCATAATACATGTGAATATAAAGCAATCTTTCATAAAGGCAGCACACATTAAAAAGACCATCACCAAGAACTTTCCTCCAAGATGAGGTCTGCCCATCAATCATAAACATAATTAATTACTTTCGCTTCTCTCACTCTAGTACAAGCAAATCCATAGTATGTGAAGCAATTGGATGAGCACACACATTTTAAAAACAAACTTGCCACTGAGATAAGTTCTGCACACCAATCCTTAAACAAAATTATCATTTATCTGCTTAAACTCTGGTACAAGTAACCCATTTTGAATAAGGAATTAATATTATCAATTATTTTCTTGAGCCGCATACAAACTTTCATTTCCTCATCCTCTCGCTTTCCATATTTTTTAAACAGGGAGACAGTGCAGAAGGTGTAGCCAGGGTCAACGAACTAATAGCAGAGGTCAACGAACTCTCATTGAGCCAAGAAAGCAAGCAGAGAGTGCAGGAGAATGATTTGAACAAGGAGGCGGAGACGACGACACCGGCTGAGACCGAAGAAGAGGAGATGAGAATACGATCGGGAAGCATGGTGGATAGGGTGCAACACACGGACAGGGATCAAGTTGTAGAAGGTTAGTGTTTGTGTAAATGTATTTCAGACCTCCAGACCGTGACAAATTTTGACAAAAGAATATGAATATGTGACTATTTTGTGACAGTTTCAAGGCCATTTCAAAAGAGTTTTCCTATTTTTCTTTAAAATTCTATGACACAGTCTTATGGGAAACATAGTTTCTATACTTTTCCTCCTCTTTTTCCATTTTATGGATTGGGAGGTCTGAAAATATTATTATTTGTAAATATTTGCCAGACTGGGCAAGTGAATGAAAATTTACTTGCTCTTGAAGACAGAGACATATACAGTGTACACGATAACCTGATACAAGAAAGTTGATTTTTGTTTTTGAAATGTACAATGATTTACTACTGAAGCTTGAAATTAAAAACAAGAGGGATTATCATTTTGTATCTTTTCTTATTCTTCATTGTCTGTTTTTGCCGGAAATCAGCAGTCGTAGCTGTATGCTATCCTTAACCCCTTACTATCAAACCCATACAAAAAGAGAAATCAATAGTAGACCTCCTAAACATTACAATTTTTTTGGGAAAAAAGATTAATATTTTTACTATTTTGAGAGAGTTTTAAGGCCATTTCAAAACAATTTTCCCATATGTATTTTTCTTGATAATTCTACTACACAGTTCTTTGGGAACATGGTTTCTTTCTTCTTTTGCTGTATGTGGGTTGAGAGGCCTGCAATGGTAAAAATAGTTGCTATAAAATCTAGTTTTTTATTTCATTTTCCAGATATTTACAGCACAGAATGGAAGCAGCAGAAGAAACATGTGTTTGTCTTTAGCGATGCAGGAAAGCCTATTTATTCAAGGTAAGGTAGCAGGAATGAAAGGGCTAGATCTTGAGCAGTGATTTCAATAGACCACTTTTGTAACATGTTTAAATTGTATGCATGCATCTTTGTCAAACACACAATGAGAAAATTTCGTTCAGCTGATATAACAGAATCCTATTTTGATTGGGTAGCCGGAATGGAAGGGCTACATTGTAAATCATGAGCAGTGATTTCAATAGACCACTGTCGTAATGTATTAAAATTTTATTCAAGCCATGCTTCTCTGTCAAATGGACAATGACAAGCTTATATTTGTTCATAATGTATAAAAATTGTATGCATGCTTTTTTGTCAAATGCACAATGACAAAAAACATATTAATCTTATTTAAAATAAGGAATGTGGATAGCTTACATCGGTTGTAAGCTGATGTAATGAAGTATCAAGGAAATCAAGTATGAAGTTGCACCTGCCCTTTTAAATGAAGCAATTATCTATACCCAAAAGTACTGCTGATTTCGCGAAACAGTTCTTAACATGAACAGCTCATCTGAGCTTGGGTCCTCACTTTCGGTTGCCTGCAAATCATGCATATATACAGTACGTTCATTTGTGCAGGCTTTTAGATAAAAATATCATATTTTCTGTCAACTTTATCTAATATATTTCCTGATATAATCAATCATTTCACCAAAAAGTGTTTCTAAGATGTAGCGCAGTGCACCCAGATGATGTTACAAAGAAAACTGGGTAATTATCCAAATGGGAGATGTCTATTTAATTTCCAAAAACTTGAAGTCACTGCCACAGTGCTGACAATACGATATCAATGGTATCGTGAGTTATTGTTTGATCAATCGACTCGTTGATAGTAATAACAATATTAGCATTTATGTAGCACTCTTACAGACATCTGTATCACAGTGCTTTACAACATTACATTACGTAATTGATATTGATAGCAAACATTAAAAATGGCCTACACAAATATACTATTAAAGAGAATCTTTTTTACGGGACGTTGAAAGATGGCAAGAGAAGGATTGCACAGCCTGAGGGCGACAATTGATTGTTGATGCCGAGAATTTATTGTGTTTTGCCTTTGTCTTTTTTCTTAGATATGGTAAAGAAGACAAGTTGAATCCTCTGATGGGTGTCATGCTGACATTGGTTTCTCTGGTGCAGATTGAGAAGAATACACTGAGGTAAGTGTAATCACCATATTGTGCACAAGTAGAAAAGTATTAAATGCTGATATTAGTATCTCTGGTGAGAATTGAAAAGAATACACTCCGGTATGTATAAACACCATTCACCTTGTTGTTAATTCAACACTGAGTTGTGTGTTTACATTTTGCGATAACTAATAGAAAAGTGTTACAGTAAGCGCTGATGTTGGTTTCTCTGGTGCAGATTGAGAAGAATACACTGAAGTAGGTGTAAACACCATACACCATGGTGTTAATTCAAAGTTGATCTCTATATGTACATTATACAGTACTAGTATGTGTCTTATGGTCACATTGTTTTCTCTGGTGCAGATTGAGGAGAATACACTTAGGTAGGTGTAAGCACCACATACCATATACCGTGGTGTTAAATCAACACTGACTTGTGTGTTTACATTGTGCAGCAGTAGAAAAGTGTTAAATGCTGACATTGGTACATATGTGGTGCAAATTGACAAGAACACAACCTGCTATGTAAACACCATACACCATGGTGTTAGTTTTCAACACTGATATCTATTATACAATGCTAGTATGGATGTTATGCTGACATTGGTTTCTCTGGTCCAGATTGAGGAGAATATAAAGGTACATGTAGGTGTATTTAGATATGTACCTTTTTAACTTAGCTTATGTTGTAAATCGCCTAGAAGCATTGCGTTAGGCGCTATAAAAATAGTACTATTATTATTATTATTATTAGGTATAAACACCGTACACCATGGTTTTAATTCAACACTTGTGTGTTTACATTGCGTAACAGTAGTAAAGTGTTAAATGCTGACATTGGTGCAAACTGACTACAAAACACATGATGTGATCAGAGACCCAGTTTGAAGAATATTAATATAAATGTGAAGTTGTTGAAGATAAAGTACACATTATTTACCAACCATACCAGCTTGTTCATGAACAGCAGTGCGCATGTAATTGGTCACTTGCTCGAATCCAATAATGTGAAGCGCCATGAGCGCCCAACTGAGGCGGAGAGCGGTGCTATACAAGAGGCCATCATCATCATCATCATCATTATAATGTGAAGCACTTTCATCCGTTTCAATAGAAACTGGTAAAGTGCTATATGAAAAACATATAGTTACTACTATTATTATTATTATTATTATTATTTTTTTTAAATTAGCGGATGATTATTTTTTATTAATGTGATTTGTTTTTTGCAGGTCATTCCGAGCAGGCAACCATCTGTATGTGTTCTTGCTGAGGCAGCCTTTAATACATGTTGCTGTGTCAAAGACAAAGGGGGTATTGCTAGAAAAATGCAATTGATTGCAATTTGCAATCAAAATCACTGTTTCATACACATCTTGTTACAAGTGCAGACCCTGCATGAAAGATATTGCCCATTTCAATTTTTCAGTCGAGGTGGTTGATATTTGATTGGTTGCAAATTTCTAGCAACAGCCCCACGAGTTGCAACTACTGCTGTGATAAACATGTAATTTTATCTTGTATAGGTCATTCCGGGCAGGCAACCATCTGTATGTGTTCTTACTGAGGCAGCCTCTTATACTTGTCGCTGTGTCAAAGACAAATGAGTCACAACAACAGGTGAGCCAACTATAAATCAAATCAAGTAATTGATTTAAAATCCAACTTTTGATTATCATCAAGGTAACACAAAGGAATAGCTAACATTTAATGATTAAAACACTATGACAAATCATCAGGGATAATCAAAACAAAAGGAAACCAAATAACGTAAACACGAAGCACTATTTCCTAGCTGTCTCTAAGATTGGGGGATGGGGGGGGGGTGGGATATTGCCAATGGTGTGAATGCAAGCCCCTTCCCCCACCCCGTGGAACCAACAAATTATCTTGTTTTCAGCCTTTTGGCAAATAGACAGTCAGATTTTTTTTAATTCCCCAAATGGGAATGTAACCCCTTTCCCCCAACCCCATGGAACCCCCAAATTATCTTGTTTTCGGCTTTTTTGGCACATAGATTTTTTAAATTTTTTAATTCCCCAAAACCTTCAAAATACCAAACATAACCGATTTTACTTTTTTTTTAGCTACTGATGCAGCTGACCTACGTCTACAATCACATAATCAGCGTACTAACATACTCACAGCTATCGAGTATCTTCAAAAAGAGAGACAATTATGACCTACGAAAACTATTAGGTGGTAAGTAACTACCAGGTTTACAATGTAGGTTCCAGATAATAAATGTGAATTTGAAGTCTAAAGTAAAGGAAATAATTAAGTTTTTTTGTGTCTGTCTGGGCTAGCATTACTATCAACACTTAGGAAATGATATTCTCAGTTTTCTGTGCTCTAAGATTTTAATCAATATTGATACTGGAAAGGACCGCCTGGAAGGTGGTGAGTGAGGGTGTTTGGAGAGCTGTGTGAGGTAGTCTGTTCCAGAAAGTCACAAATGATGAAAGCATTATAACTGTTGACATTCTGATCACTGTATTAATTAATATAAAAACACTGTGCCAAGACAAAGAATGCAGCGTTTTGCGATCCTCGTAGCTGATAACCAACTAGTGACTATATCACTGTCTGTCATGTGTATAATTTTCATTCTTTTTTACAGGTACTGAAATCTTCCTTGATAACTTAATTGAACTGATGGACCGAGACCCTTGCTTCTTACTGACTGCGATTCGATGCCTACCACTCGACAGTACGATGATCGGCAATGCAATGTATATTACCAAGACGTAGGATTGGTGTTTGTAATCCTTGTAACTTATAATGATTAAGTAATGATATCATTGTCTTTAATCTGTACAATTTCCTACTTTTTTTTTTACAGGTACTGAGATCTTCCTGGATAACTTAATAGAACTGATGGACCGCGACCCTTGCTTATTACTGACTGCGATTCGATGCCTACCCCTCGACAGTACGATACGTGATATGATCGGTAGTGCAATGTACAGTGCCAAAACAAAGGATTTGGTGTTTGCGATCCTTGTAGCTGATAACCAGTTGGTGACTTTGGTTCGCATGAAGAAATATATCCTTCACCCTGCTGGTAAGTATACAAATACATGTCACAATTAATTCCATTGCAGTATTTCACATTTTAATTTATTCACTCCACCCACAAATTTGCCATTTGGTCAGCAATTTGTTAATGATGCATACTCCCTAAATCTTGCAAAAGCAAAACATTTCTCTATAATTAGCTGGTAATGTAAACTTTAGTTCATATTCAACCTTCAAGTTTTAGAAAGATTTTTTTTTAATTTTGTTTGGTACATGTAAGATAATTATAATGTATTATGCAGTTGTTTTTATGCCTCTGTCACTGTAAGGTGGTGGCGGAGGCATTATTATTTTATTGATGGTATTAATCTATGCATGACTTTTATGACTTTCGATTTACATGATTGTTAAGGTTTTTACGTTTTTTTTTTTTTGTAGATGACAGATAGATAACAGGTAGATAACAAGGGTTTTACTTAAAACACATTTTGCATGGACTTTGTACACTAAAGCATGTTTGTGAGCTATTTTGAAGCTGACAATTTTTTTTCAAATGTGCCTGGCTTAAAGATCCTATGGATGGATGTGGCCTTTTTTTCTGAAAAGAATTGCGCGGCACTTGAAAGTAAATATTAATGAAAAATTGCAGCAATATTTATTTATGTTGGGGGATATCTTGTAAAATGTGGAGGGGGCCAGATCCCCACCCCCATCAGCATGATTAGGGTTAAATCAAAGATGAAAAATCAGAATTTCAAAAAATATATCTGAGACTTTTTTTCTAGTATGGTGTTACTTCTTCATTGCCCCATTTCATTTCCTTTTGAATAGATTTACATCTCATCTTGAATCTTCTCCACAAGTCGACATCCTTCAAGCATTCCGATTCATGGTTGCCAATTTGCCTACCGAAGTTTGACAGTAGTGGTTTCCTACAAGCGCACATATCCTACCTTGCCGAGAGTCCCGCCTGTCTTGTACTGCTTACTGTGGATAAAATGGCCTTCCCTGAAATGGCAAAATGCAAGGAGAAAATTTTAGAAGTAAGAATAAATATAAATCTGTCAAATCCCACCAGTCAAGATTTGGCTTCTTGATGGTGTATTAGCATAACGCCTTTGTGGTAGCCAAAATATTTATTGAATTTCTATCTTTTTTTCCTGTCAAATAATGCATACACATTGTGCTTCACTCATTCCAGGTGTTAATGGGTACTTTGTAGGAAGAAATTCCTAGCATTATGACGGAGCTAAGCTAAAGCTAGCGTAATATTGCAGTATATCATTTCAGTAGAGTATATATTGTGCCTGCAGTTTGAATGACTATTATTATTATTATTACAAATAAATAAAGAACATCCCTCTCCCTGTTTGGTACACAGAGATTGCAGAAGAACAACTGCATAGCTGCGATTCAACAAGCTGGATCAAGAGCAGCTTTATGTCTTGAAATATTTACGGGGACTCAGGGACCAATTTTCCTGGTAGTGCATCACAATTTGCTATGCATGATTGCTACACAAATGGTATTTTGTTTAGCAGCTTTTACGCATCGGACTGTACTGTATAATATTAAACATTTTTTCTTGATATTCTAAACAGCTAATCAAATATGAAAAGTTAAATTATTCCCTGGGGATTGCTTTTTATGTGTACTGCCAACTAGCAAATTAGTTTTTAGTCCTTAGAATCCCTTTAAATGAAGATGTTATTATTGCAATTTAACAAGAGCATGCCTCTCCTTATTTGGTTCACAGAGATTACAGAAGAACAACTGCATAGCTGCGATCCAACGGGCCGTGTCAAAGGGCAGCTTCAGATGTCAAGAGGTCGGCATCAGCGACCTACGACACTTCCTGTACAAATCACGAAGCACAGCACAGTACACAGCACCTGAACTGGATGCTCCATACACACACCCGGACGAGAGAGATAGGTACGCAAACTTGAGATGAATAAGCAGGGATGCTTGTTTTCATACAAAAGCCTTTCTGGGTATCTGAGTTAAAAAAATATAATTTGTATTTTACAAATTGCATATAATTTACCCAAAATAACATTATCTGACCTGATGTAAATCATAGCGAATAAATAGCACGTTCATGATTGTGTTAGGCTCCAAACTTCTGCATTTGGCTCCATGCAAGCTTTTTAGCTATGTTGGCGCATTCTTTTGCGGATGCATCCCATTGTTTCGCTGTGGGAACTGGTCTTCGTACAATCGTCTTTTGATCAGTTTTTAAAAATTTCAATATTTTGAAAACCAAATACTTTTCTTAACATCATGGAAGGTTTATGGTGGTTGGTTTTATTAATACTTCCCACTAACAAATTATTCTTTTTGCCTTAGATACCCTCTAATTTACTCCCTAGCAGTTTATTTTCAAGACAGTATTATTTGCAATTTTGTGTACAAAATAATATGTTCTTCTTGATTTTCAGGCCATGTAATGAATTTTAACTGAAGAAAGATTCAGTAAATCAGAGTAGGCCTCCTAGTCGCTCGGTTGTCCAAAGAGTTCTGTTATTGAAACAGCCAGAGATGTCAACCGTTCCAAATTACGCACTAGGTTAAAGTTATAAGTGTGAAACAGCAGCTGATCAAAAGTGAGAGAAAATATTAGAGCAAATAACCATACTCTCAAAGCATATATGATAAATTTTTGTTGTAACATCTAGTTTCACCCATCATGCAGTCCACACCCCATTCTTATGACGTCAGTGTCACACTTCTGGCTCATAAGGTCCTAGTACAGTGGAAACTCGGTATAAGGAGGTGCTTGGGACCATTCTAAATACCTTGTTATAGCAGTAATCTTTTTATAGCAGTAATCTTTTTATAGCAGTAATCTTTTTATAGCAGAGTTAAATAGTAAATATTTTGTTATATCAGATCTCTTTCCACGGAGTTTCCTCTGTAAATGACTCGTCTTTTTCTAAACTTTATACATTCTTTCGATTGAATTGAACAGTTTCAATATCATGGATCCATTTTGCAAATCTCTCCCTATCTCTCAGATGGTTGAGGTTAGGAAAACTGTCCTTTGTTCCAGAACTCGTAACAATTGTGCCGCTAAACTTGAAACTTGTCTGTAGGGCAAGTTTGCACATGCTTTAATAGTTCAGTGGATGTAACAATGGCATCGCATGGCCACGGCAATATTTCGGCTTCAGCAATGTGAGAACTGCTAACCGGTACACTCAAATTCAGCACCATGAACTTGATGCCTGTGGATAAAAGTGGTATGAAGATCTTCTGTGATTTCAAGCCCTGCAATATATTTCTTGAAATGGCTGTTCCTTGTACAGTGGTCTATAATTGATTTTGATTTTTTTTATAGGTTATTATCATTATATCAGTACACACATCAGAGAGTACACAGCCCTTCCAGACCACTCAAAATCATGTTTACAGTTGGATCAAAGGAAGCTGTCCTAGGATGGGTAAGTGAAGCGATTGGACAACCGTCAGTTTCTATTTAGAGCATGAAAATAGCATTGTGTATCATCTGTCCACTTGAACAATATAACTCATTCAATTTGTCAAAAGTTTTTATTGTACCACAGGCATTTTTTGTTGATCTAATTTATTTTTCAATACAATAATTCATATCCAAAGATTATGGAAATGACATTGTGATGCATTGTTACTATTGCATTTATTATGGAATTTATTATGTTTATCTACATGTATATGAATGTGTTCTCCCATAGACCTAGTCACATACAACTGTACAAGCCTGGAAGCAACACAATTGACCATGACTCTCTCCTCATTTTACAATTAAAGAAATTGTCACGCCTTAAAATTTTGATATTTAAAAAAATTATCAAATCAAGCTGTCTGACCTATGTTATTACGTTCTGATTGATGACAAAACAACAAGGAATGATACAAAATAGATGTTATAAAGGCACTCTCAAGATATCTTTGAAAATTGAATAAAGCATACAACTGTCACTTTACCAATGCACAGTATGCATACGTAGGTCATATTTTTATGCCTCTGCCACTGTAAGGTGGTGCCGGAGGCATTATGTTTTCGGGTTGTCCGTGCGTGCGTGCGTGAGTCCGTGCGTCCGTCCGGACCTTGTTACCGCGATAAGTTCAGAACTGCTGGACGGATTTTGACCAAACTTGGCTCAAGTATGTATAACCATGTGAGGATGAACTGATTAGATTTTGGGGTCAGTGGGTCAAAGGTCAAANATAAATTATATTCTCAGTTTTCTGTGCTCTAAGATTTGAATCAATATGGATACTGGAAAGGACCGCCTGGAAGGTGGTGAGTGAGGGTGTTTGGAGAGCTGTGTGCGGTAGTCTGTTCCAGAAAGTCACAAATGATGAAAGCATTATAACTGTTGACATTCTGATCACTGTATTAATTAATATAAAAACACTGTGCCAAGACAAAGAATGCAGCGTTTTGCGATCCTCGTAGCTGATAACCAACTAGTGACTATATCACTGTCTGTCATGTGTATAATTTTCATTCTTTTTTACAGGTACTGAAATCTTCCTTGATAACTTAATTGAACTGATGGACCGAGACCCTTGCTTCTTACTGACTGCGATTCGATGCCTACCACTCGACAGTACGATGATCGGCAATGCAATGTATATTACCAAGACGTAGGATTGGTGTTTGTAATCCTTGTAACTTATAATGATTAAGTAATGATATCATTGTCTTTAATCTGTACAATTTCCTACTTTTTTTTTTACAGGTACTGAGATCTTCCTGGATAACTTAATAGAACTGATGGACCGCGACCCTTGCTTTTTACTGACTGCAATTCAATGCCTACCACTCGACAGCACAATACAGGACATGATCAGTAGTGCAATGTACAGTGCCAAGACAAAGGATTTTGTGTTTTCAATCCTCGTAGCTGATAACCAATTAGTGACAAAATCACTGTCTGTCATATGTACAATTTTCCTTCTTTTTTTACAGGTACTGAAATCTTCCTTGATAACTTAATAGAACTGATGGACCGCGATCCTTGCTTCTTACTGACTGCGATAAGATGCCTACCCCTCGACAGCACGATACGTGATATGATTGGCAGTGCAATGTACAGTGCCAAAACAAAGGATTTGGTGTTTGCGATCCTCGTAGCCGATAACCAGTTGGTGACTCTGGTTCGCATGAAGAAATACATCCTTCACCCTGCTGGTAAGCGATAAATGTATGTTGAAGGTTTTTGCATAAATATACCTGCAAATACTATATTCTGCTTGAATACAAATTATTCTGATTTTTGCAAAAAATATTCATTTGAACATCAGCACACTGTACTCTTTTCTCTACTGCGTCTTGAGCATCCAGCAGGATGGATTTGGTGCATTAGATATTGCATCTTTTATTATTATTGTTATTATCATTATTATAATAGCGAAATTGATATTGGAATGAAACATCATGGAAGATGAATTTATTTTGGCACTGCAAATTTATTTCACCTATTAAAATTAAAAATACTCAAGCTTTTACTGAAAACTCATTTGGAATGACTGTGTACACAAAATCACGTTTTTGAGCAATGTTTGGGTTGATGGGTGTGGCAACTTTGGTCCTAAAATTGTGAGGCATTTGAAAGTACAGATTAATGAAAAGTTGCAACAATATCTATTCACTTTGGGGAATATCTTGTAAAATGTTGAGGGGGAAGCAGATCCCTGCCCCTGATCAGCATGATTAGGGTTAAATCAAAGATGAAAAATCAGAATTTCCAAAAAGATTTCGGAGACTTTTTTTTCTAGTATGGTGTTACTTCTTCATTGCCCCATTTCTTTTCCTCTTTGAATAGATTTACATCTCATCTTGAATCTTCTCCACAAGTCGACATCCTTCAAGCATTCCGATTCATGGTTGCCAATTTGCCTACCGAAGTTTGACAGTAGTGGTTTCCTACACGCGCACATATCCTACCTTGCCGAGAGTCCTGCCTGTCTTGT
>BQKZ01000662.1:62554-75974 GCA_036244855.1 Temnopleurus reevesii
GTCAAATGCCTTGGCAAAGTCTAAAATAATGGCATCCACTTGGTTGGATCGTTCATTTGCTTCCCAGATTTTATTGACTGTTGTGAGTAGTTGTGTCTCACAGGAGCGACCCGCCCTAAATCCATGTTGGGCGTCATTGATTGCATTGTGCTCCTGGAGATGACGCATGGTATGATGATGATGATAGTGCTTTGTTGATGATGATATTGATGGTGATGATGTTTATGATGATGTTGATGCTGATGATGGTGATTTGAAATTTTCAAAACAAGCCCCCCCCAAAAAAAAAAAAAAAATATGAGAATGTCCTCACGAGGTAACTTTTTGAAGACCCTCAATAATTTCCTTCCATACGAGCCAGTACATTGGAATATCTTTATTACTTCATGCATTCTTCCTGTAGGCATGTGGATTCAACGAGCTGTATGCTTGGCAGAGGTGTACAGGGAGAGAGAAGAAGTTTACCCGCCATGATGGACCACCCTATACCATCAACTTCTTGATGACCTTCAGTAATTTTTGATATCTTTTTCTTCTCCAAAATTTTATGGGAGTCCCACCCCCTGAGCCCTCCCCCCTTTACATAAGTACCTGTATATCGCAACCTCTTTCATTTTATGCATTCTATTTGTAGGCATGTGGATTCAACGAGCTGTACGCTTGGCAGAGGGGTACAGGGAGAGAGAAGAACTTTACCCTCCACGATGGACCACCCTATGCCAATGGAGATGTGCATGTGGGGCATGCATTGAATAAGGTAAACAGTCAATCTTCTTCTTCTTCTTCTTCTTCTCCCTCTTCATCATCCACTTCCTCTTTTTCTTCCTCTTCCTCTTCCTTTTCCTCTTCATCTTCCTCTTCTTTTTCCTTTTCCTTTTCCTTTTCCTCTTCCTCTTCCTCTTCCTCTTCCTTTTCCTCTTCCTCTTCCTCCTCCTCTTCCTCTTTCTTTTCCTCTTCCTCCTTCCCTTCCTCTTTTTCTTCATCTTACTCTTCCTCTTCCATCTTCCTTCTTCCTCCTTCTTCTTCTTCTTCTTCTTCTTCTTCTTCTTCTTCTTCCTCTTCCTCTTCTTCTTATTCTTCCTCCACTAATCCTTGAGATCACCTTTCAACAAGGTACAGTAGTCATGGTAGTTGAAGTAGAAAGAGTACAGATACGTGACAGGTTTTGCACATAAAAGAGGAGGGAGTTGGAGAGAGCATGGGAGAAGTACAGATTTAGTGAATTCAGAGTCAACTTGAATATAGTCTGGGAAGGTTTCCTCTGGCAGGTGTCTGCTACTCAGCTCATTAGTGAAGTCTTCTCTGTGTTTCTCGAGTTTTGCGCATGATGCCACAAAATGAGTAACATCCTCTTCCTCCAGGTGGCAGAGCTGGCAAGTAGTAGTGGATACTTTCTTTATTGTGACCAGTCTTGTCTGCGCAAGGTAAATTTGTATGTCTTGGTGAGAAGCTGAACTCTCACTAATCATGAAACTAGACAAAATAAAGAGTCTCCTAGGCATGATGGAAAACTTGTATAGCCAAAGAGTTGCGGATGGATGGTACAATCACCCACAAATAGCTGTAGATGCCCTACACTTATAAAGCTAGAATTGAAGGGATATAATCAACCAATAAAAGCTATTGAAGGGTTATAAGGTCATTTTTGTGCACATAGTAGTACAGAATTTCCCTGAGTTCAAAATCTACTTTTGCGATTGTTTTCTAATTTTGATGAGAATCTGGAAGGGTATCATCAACTGTTACAAACAAATTAGGCTCAATTTGTACAAAAATGGGAATGCCATAAATTCTATTATTGAGAGAGAGAGAGAGAGAGAGAGAGAGAGTGGGGTTTACGGTGTGTATCATTCACATTTGAATAGTGACGCCATGAGAACAAGAAGGAAGGACCGACCTTTAACGTCACCATCCAACAGATGTGATCGGGACCGAATCCGCAACACAGGAGCTAACCCAAGTCAATTTATGACTGTCCCAAACAGCTGGATAACAGGTGCATGCCATGGCGCCCAAAGTTTTTTTCAACATTATTTAGCGCCTAATAACAGCCCTGTATTATCATTTTTAATATCTTTGTGATGTTTTCATCTATTAATTAGATCTTGAAGGATATCATCAACCGTTACAAGCTGATGAAGGGTCATAAGGTTCATTATGTACCTGGCTGGGATTGCCTTGGTTTACCAATAGAGCTAAAAGCACTGACGGAAGTCTAAGATTTTTATGGTGAAATAAAAGGATTTTTAGATATTGAGGTTGGCAGATGGGCATCGATTATCTTGAAGGCAGCTAGCTTATATTCGGGCGTCATTCAATATTTACACTTACTATTATCTTTCTCTTTCAACATTGTCTTTCTACGTTATAGTTCTGATTGGTACAAATATGTATGCCCCTTTTTATGGATTTCAGGCGAAAGTTAGATAGGGTCGAACTTTGCATACATGTACATTACCTAATTTTTGTGATTGTTTTTTAATCTATTGATTAGATCTTGAAGGATATTATCAAGGGAATAATGCTCAATCTATGCTCAATTTTTAAACAAAAAATGGGACTACCCTGAATTCTATTATCTCAATTTAATTACTATTTTGCTCTACTTAGTAACATATTATTATTCTTGATAAAGGTTATTTAATTTTATTTTTATGATTGCTTTGCATTAGATCTTGAAGGATATTATCAACCGATACAAGCTGATGAAGGGTTACAAAGTTCATTATGTACCAGGCTGGGATTGCCATGGTCTACCCATAGAGCTCAAAGCTCTAACAGAATCGAAGGAAGATTTCAGGAAACTCTTACCTCTCCAAATTAGACGTCAAGGTAGGAATACTTTGCTTCGTAGAAAAGTAAGAATAGAAATTACATCTAGCAATACATGTAGGTCCAATTTGAGGGAAATACATTTTTAGTGATCGTCTTCTAATTAGCTTCAATATTTTGTTTAAATGTTGATATTAGATTGTTTCAAATATTTTTGAATTTTGATCCAAAAGATATTTAGGAAAATGCTGAAATACACATCTACAATGTAGATCTATCATTTGATCGCATGAATTGTAATGCAAATTATATTATCACCAAAACCAATTCAAATGTTTATTTTTGAATATTTGTGGATTAAAGTTTTGTTTGTGAATTAAGAAAGTTTTGTGCGGGAATTGTTTGTGAATTCAAGATTGGTATGAAATAACTGCAGATATTAGGAAACTATTCGGATATTGTAACTCGAAGAGCATTTGGAAATTCTGCAATTACAATCAATTGCAACCTTTTTGCAGCCCTCCATGAAGGTTTGATTGTAAATGTTTATTTGTCTTCTCTACATACCCCTTTTTTTAAACAGCCAGGAAGTTTGCAATGAAGGCTATTGAAAGTCAGATGACGGCATTCAAGAGATGGGGAATCATGGCTGACTGGTAAGAAACAGTTTTGCTCATGTGACATTGCATACAAGATTTTTGTGGTTGTATAAGGACAAACTTAAAATCCAAAGAATTGACAGTGGAAAAATGTCCACTGACTTTGAAGTTGTCTTGTGTAAAATATGAAATCATTATCCCGGGTTTGATGACACCCCCCACTGAAGTTGTAGAAGAGGGAAATACAATGTAGCACATGTTTCATATGAATTGTTCTAAAAAATCCAATCGCTTTTGACAAGTTTGACTTAGGGGGTGTTGCTCAGAAGTTGCAATTGATCGCAAGTTGCAGTTGATCGGAACGTACCAATCAAAACCTTTGTTTCATACGCGTCTGGTTAAATGCGCGTTACAATATGCAAAGTTGCAGTCGATTTGCAGTCGATTTTGAGCAATACCCCCTTAGTCAAAGTTGACTATTTACATATTCATCTTCTCTTGATAGAGTAGGGTTTCTTTGTTTCTTTATTCACAGGGATAATTGTTACTACACATTTGACAAAGAGTACGAAGCAACACAATTGGAACTCTTTCATGGGATGTATCAGAAGGTAAAACAAGTGATTTTTATTTGATAAATTCAATTAAAATTACTTTTAATCGTTTGAATGTGGGCTAACGCTCCATAGCCCTGGCGGCTTGTGACGAGCATAGGTCCCTGGAATTGAGAAAATGGATAACTTCGACATTCGTTTCGTTTCATATTATGATATTACACTCCATTCAAAGAGCTGCGGAATATTCTTCTGAGATAGATTGTTCAGGGAATTCAAACACTTTCTGAAAACATATCTTTTTCTATTATTTCATGCTCATTCAGAATACCAACTTTAACTGGAAAAAATGAAAAGTGAGCTTCTTTTCCCTTCCGGGGAAATTTACGGAATTTGACACAATATTATTTGATAATAGAGTTTGTACGGAAATAAGTGAATTATATTGGGAAAGTTATCATGGAATCTTGAAAATTTATCAGGGAAAAGCAGAAAAATCAGAGAATTTTGATCTCAACAAATAGTCAGAACCCTGTTATTGGTATATTTGTTTCCATGTCGTTTTGAGTAGCCATACTCAAAATATACCCATTATAATTTGTTTTTTTTTCACCAGGGTTTTATTTACAGAGATCTAAAGCCTGTCAATTGGTCACCATCTTCCAGGTGAGAATTATCTTTTGGTCATTAATCCTTTAATCATCACTTTAAAGATTGGGTCTTCTCAAGAAAAATCTTGTATTGATTAAAAGCAAATAAATCAGATGCATAGATCAAAAAAAGTTTCAAAGTATTCCCGCATAGAATAGCGCCATCTCTCGTTGAAAGTGCTGCCCCGCTGCAGCTACCAACGAGCCAATAGGAGAAATACCGTGATCGTGACGTCATCGTATTGCATTAGCTAGCTGCGTGTACCGCAGCCATAAAGCTTATATGGACTTGTTGTGTATTAAATATTGCATATTCTTTGCTTGTTCTACCCCAATAATCAGAAGAGTTTAGTAAATTCCGAGCACTGTGATATTCTGTTTTTAAATGGAAATAATATTTGACAGATAAAACGTATACCCCCTTTTTTGATCATCAGAAAACTAGCCGTACACATTGCAATGTGTGATTACCATCCTGTTGAGCAGATCCAGTTGCGTTTATGACTATGTGAACGCGAACTATCAATTGAGTCAATCTCAATTCAGGTATATTATATTTAATATTGAACTAGGACTGAATCATCACTAAATTACCATGATTACTATTCGTCTATTAATGAAAACAGTGAAACATTTTGTTAAAAACTAACAACTTATATTACTCTAGCAGTCGGACGCAGGGTCACTATTCATGTTTTCCCCTTGCAGTGACAATTCACTGCCAGCGCGCACTGGCAAAATGAACTTAAAGTCGGGTAAACATTTTCAAAGCTGTTCAATTCTCTTGAGTTCATGCAAGTAATGAATAAGCTACCCTTTTCCTGATTCAGAGACATTCAAAATATATTACTTGTATAACAATTCCTACACATTCAGTTGTACTTTGAAAAGAAAATGCCAGTCGCAGTATTTCATCACTCTCTCCCGGCCGATCCACACCCCGCAGACCCCGGTGTGCTGGGGTCTCTGGCCGGGTGGTGGATCGAAGAAGGCACGTGGCAGCTGCTCGTGCGCTCCGTTCCGTATAAAATCAGCTGCAGTATTCTCTGATTTTGCTCAAGACCTATATCGCTGCCAATGTAAGAATCTTCACAGTAATCGTCCGAAATTGAACTACATTCCAAAATCATATCCTTCATGTTTTGGCTTGAAGAATTGTGGATCATTTTGTCAGAAGAACTGTCTGCTTGTGTGTGTTGTATTGCACTAACTGAATGCAAACCGCTGTGCAGTAAAATGCTGATCAATACGTCACATCGCTTAGTGAGGACGAACGTCCCCAATCACTTGACTATAAACAACTAAATATGTGTCTTTCAAAGTGCCCTGTCGCCTTTGTGAATTTAGATATGGATTCAAAAATGCTTTAGATGGAATCTAGGACTCCTCCCCCATTTAATGAGGTATAATATGATTGGTTTTTGCATCTTTTAAATATCTATGCGGGTCTAGGCTTTTCTTGGTATGGCAATTGATGAACAGCTGCATCGTCGTCGCTTTCCTCTGCATTTTCATCATATTCCCCGAATTTGCCATGATTAATCTCGCTGTCCGTGTCAATACTTGGTTCATACTGTTCTTCCTCCGAATCACATTCCATAACAATATAAAGTCTTCAAAATCATTCTCTGCCATGTACTTTCACGATGCAATTGATAGAGCTGGATATGAGAAAGCGTTCGATGTAGCTACGTGCATAGAATACGTGTGCAAAATTGAGCTTCGCATGCTCAGCAGACGCCGCGCATCCGGGCTCTGAAAAGTAGCATGCAATACAATGACGTATTTTCTCCGCGGGGGGTCAAAATGAATTTTTACGGTGGTTCATTCTCGCAGCAGTGTATATAAGTGTGCTAAAAGGCGTTTATCTCTTTTTTTGCATTTCAAAATAGTTTTAAACAACTTTAAATGGATTCTATAGTACTTCCTTGATTTAATGAGGTATAATTTTCCTAATTTACGCACATTTTTAAGTTCTATGCCAGTCTACTTTAAGCAAATCAGACTATAAGTAAGAAAGTTATGAAAATTTCAATGCAAGAAGCAGTTGTTTGTCATACCAATTGGCAATGTTGGGACACGTGATATGACGTATATTATGCACTTCTCTGCAAGCAGTTTATTATATCTTATTGTTTTAAATGTAACCTCTTTATATGACTAAAATAGAGATCAATGTCAAACGGAGCCTGGAACTTCATTCTTCAAAGTTTACCTGTATTTAGGCTTGTCATTCTAAACCTCACAAATGACTTCATTATTTCCACTTTTTGCAGAACTGCATTAGCGGAGGCTGAACTAGAATACAACCCTAACCACATCTCGCCAGCCATCTATGTCAAGTTTCCTCTTCACACTGCATCATCACAGCTAGCTGATTCTTTAGGTAAATGGAATATTTTCATTATTATTGTACCAGCAATGGGAGGCCGTAAATGTATCGTGGCACATTTGATCACAGCAATGCACAAAGTACAACATTACTCTTCCCTTAAGAAAAAGTGAAAGCGCTGTGATGTAGTGGATGTTGATTTCCTACAAGAAATCTGTACACAAAGCTCCACTCTACCTGGGTTTGATTTGGGGACCGGTAGGAGACAGCAGCACATTATCTGATGATGTGAGCACCCATTTGGCTGCCTTGATGCTCGGCTTGAATTGTTACCCAGTGACCGGGTAATAATATCAAATTCAAAGAGCTTTGAGTAGTCATACTGACTGGAAACGCACTCTATAAATCTGCACGATTGTTATTATTGAAATTGGGCCTGAGGATCCTATTTCATGAAAGCACTCAGTTGTTTCTATACTAATTCCTGTAAGTTTCCACTGAAATAATTTGAAATTTGATATTGCATAATAGTTTAGACTAAAGTGTCTTGTAAATTTGGCAAATATGAACGTAGTATTAAGATGGAACTCACAACGCTATTTTTTTAAGACTTTGTATTTTTACGCGCACATGGCAAGTCTAACTCTCACCACAAGAAGTCCTTATGAATGTTAAAAGAATTTTGAATCATCAGTTCTTAAGAATTTGGGTTTATCATGCATGCACATTTATATTTGCTTTGATTTACAGGTAATACAAGCAATGTCTCAGTGGTTATCTGGACCACCACTCCATGGACCATTCCAGCCAATCAGGCGGTGTGTTATATGGCCGAGAAGGAGTACTGCTTGCTAGAATGTAAAGGGAGTGCTGATAGGCTGATCATTGCAGCTGATCGAGTGGAAGATCTAAGAGAGGTGTGGGGAATGGATCTTAATGTCATTACAAATTTCTCAGGTAAAGATATCTTGTTTATTTCGTAGTAGAAGGAACTTACATGTAGTGTAATAGAATACCCATGAATATATTAAATGTTTTTTATGTGAATTCACAAGAATAAAATTCCGTAATATGTGGATGATGGTAATGTTGATGGTGAGGATGATTATTGTGTTAATGATGATTATAATGGTGATGGTTGTGATGGGGATGGTGGTGGTGGGGATAATGATGATGATGATGATGATGATGATGATGATGATGGTAGTGATAATGATTATGGTGATGATGATGTTGGCGGTGGTAATGATGATGATGATGATGATGATGGTGATGGTGATGGTGATGGTAATTATAATGGTGACATTGATGATTATGATAATGATGGTAGTGATGAAGTATTGATGGTGATTGTAATGATACATATGGTGACGGCAATGATAATGAGGGTGATGATGGAGATGATGATGAAGTGATGATGGTCGAGATGATGATGATGATGATGATGATAATTAAGTATAATTGAATAATGTTAACACTTTGTGATGTGCATTTACAAGACTGAAGCTGCATGATATTAATGATGATGATGATGATGATGATGATGATGGTGATAGTAACAATGTTGGTGATGATGGTGATGGTGATGATACGAGTGACAGCGATTATAGTGGTCATGACGATTATGATGACGATAAATATCACCTGATCTGAGAGCAGCAATGTTTATGAATTTATCTTTGTTCTCCAATACAGGAAAATACCTCGAAGGGTGCTCCCTTTCTCACCCCATGGAGCCAAGTCGTCAAGTTCCCTTGCTTGCTGCGAACCATGTAAAGATGGGTTTGGGCACCGGTCTGATTCACACTGCACCTGCGCATGGGGCCGAAGACTATGGAGTGGCGATACAGAACCACCTCAAAGTGGTAGGTACTACATTGGGCATTTCTATTAAAAAATTAGATTTTCGGAGAAGGATGCACAAGTATGCACAAATTTTGCTCTTGAAAGATGCACAAAATTTGCCTATAGATTTTGAAAGTTTACAAATTTTTATGGATGTAGATTGTAGTTTAACCACATCCCCTAAGAAAGCGAGTTAAAATAAATTTGATTGTATGACAGGAAATAATTTTACTTTTCAAATTTTATTAGCAGTTTTAGATATTAAGACAAAATTTTCTATACCTTACTGCACAGTCCTATGTGAGAAAGTTGCTAAACAAAATATATTCTGTGTATCAATCCTGCTAAAATGCATAGCAAATGGCGATGCAATACCAGGAAAATTATTCCCTGGGACACGCATGTTAAGCAAAAAGTTTTGCTCTTGAAAGATTTGAAAAATTTGCCTATTGATTTTGTAAATTCACAATTATTTTGGTGATTGTATTTTGCAGTTTATCCGACACCAACCCCTTTACCCTAATATAGCCGGTCTTTTTAGGGTCTTCTATAGCCGGGGTCTCTAGAAGATCGCGCCTATTGCGCGATCACCGCAAAAATTTGCACATACGTCACCTATGGTAAACTCTAGATACCTAATTGTAAAAAAAAAAAAAAAAAATCGAAAATTTTCATTTTTTTCGATTAATTATGCTAATTTATGCATGAAATCATCGTTTGGCTCTAAAGTAGAAAATAAAGCTCCTAGAATCGTAATTTTGGTGTAAATATTCTCTGTAGCATTCTTATCAATGTACTTGAAAAAAAAATTGGATACCATCATTAATTTCTTATGTATTTCTTTGTTTTGTGAATTTCTTATGTATTTCTTTGTTTTTTCTTTGATTTTCGCGAAAATGGTATCAAAAGTTGCGCGAGGCTTCAAAGTCAAAAGTCATGGAGCGGCACAGTAACAAAATTTCGCGCGGCGGCGTTATCGTCGAAAATGCCCCGGGCCTTTTTAGGGTTAAGAAAAGAAGTTGAGATACATTTAATTGTAGGGTGATTGTATTTGTGTTAGATAGTTTGCAGGAATCGCCGGATACAAACTCCTTATTGAAATGCATTGAAAGCAATGTCAAATATAACTTTAACCCTAACTGTTAAGTCTTGCAGAACTTTTGAGAACTTAATTTCATCTATTATTTCTTTATAGGATTGTCAAATAGACAGCGAAGGGTTCTATACTGATGATGTAATGGATGAGCTGAGAGGAAAGAATTTAGTCCGATGCTTATAAAACATGATTACAGTGTGTTGAACAAAATGCTATGCACTTGCATATGGGGTTACAAATTTAAATCCTTGAATTACACTTTGAATAGTAGTCTTTAATTTTTTGCCAAGTTATATGAAAAGATCAATATAGAATTGAATGTATATTCAAAGCCTAAGTATGATCTTTGTACTTTCCTACAGACAAGACCAGCGAAGGGTGTTTCACAAACCTTGTAGCCAGCAAAAAGCGGTCATTTTCCCACAGTCACTATTGCAGCAAGAGTCAGTGAAGGTGCTTGAAATTTAATCAAAATGAAGGATTTCTTTGGATTAGTCAGCTCTGATGAATTGTCGCTGGTGACAATATTCACGAAACTTCTTCCAGAATGAGATCTAAAAAAAAAAATTCATATATTTTTTTCATAGGATTGTCAAGTAGATAGTGAGGGGTTCTACACTGATGATGTTATGGATGAACTGAGAGGAAAGAATGTACTCAAAGATGATAATAAAACATGATTACAGTGTGTTCAACAACATGCTATACAGTTGTATTTGGGGTTATTACAAATTGTAATCCTTCCTACACATCTTACAGTGGTTCCTTACAATTTCTGCATAGTGTAGTGAAAGAAAAAGAGACTGAGAATTGGATTTGTTTTCAAAGCCTATGACCTTCATACTTTACCCTTACCCTTTTTGCATAGTGTAGGAAAAAGAGGAGACACTGTATTTTCAAAGCCAGTAACCTTCATACACTACGTTTATCCAAATAATTCTCTAATGCGAACTTATTTTTATTTTTTCATAGGATTGTCAAGTAGACAGCGAAGGGTTCTACACTGATGATGTCATGGATGAACTGAGAGGAAAGAATGTACTCAAAGATGCGAACACAACAGGTACATACAATATGAAGTGATGACAATCATAGTAATACGTCTTATTTACCTAGGATAGCCACTTGAGTTCCTACTCGACTTCCCAGTTGTTCTTTGGTTCAACTTTACAATCAGCCCAATGTTTGCTTTTCAATAAAGAGCTGGTTAGAAATTCAACAGACATTGCGCGATCACCTTTTTTTCATTAACTTAACCCAAATGGGGAATGGAGGCAGAAGAAAAAAACTGAAAACTGCACTAATCTTTCAGTCTGCTTCCAATATATGCTGCTACAAAGTTGTAATCAATTGCAAATTGCAGTTTACCGGGAAGGACCAATCAAAACGATTGTTTCATTTGCGTCTTGTTACAGTGGAAGAACGAAAATGCATGTTCCTATTTGCTACTGATTTGCAGTTAATTCTTGTCAAATGCAACTTCGTAGTCACAACCCCAAGCCATTTTTTTCTTCTTGATTGTTCCTGACTATAGATCTGTAACACTGAAAACAGATGATAAAAATATTCTTTGCTTTGGTTTCCATGATAATGGACAAAAGTCAATGAAAAAATAATCAGCATTCTCGCATAGTATGCGCTTCTAAGAAGATGTGCATGTAATAATGGCTTTGATTGGCGATTAGTCAATTATGGCTTTTTCAATATTTCTTACACAATGAAAAAAAATATTAAAGACTAAATATTTTTTGTAAATTCTTTTTGTTTTTCTACAGTGATTGGCATGCTTGCGGCATCCAACCATCTAATACACAGAGAAGAGTACACACATAGCTATCCATACGACTGGAGGACAAAGAAACCCATTATCATTAGAGCGAGTAAACAGTGGTTTATCAACACAGCTAGTATAAGGGATAAAGCATCGGTAAGTTAAGTGATGGGTAAATCCCCAAAATAGACATCAAATCCATTTGGAAGTTGGAGGAAAGAATGATAGCTATTTGTCATTCTATTTTGAGACCATTTCAAAAGAGTTATTCCATTTTTGACCATATTCCTTATGCCCCAGTCACCTAGGAGCCCCAACTGAACACGATTTAACATGACTCTTTGTTAGGAGGCAGTTAACTGTGAACTTAACAAAGAGTCACGTTCAATCATGTTGCTTACGGGCTTCTATGTGACTGGGGCCTTGGGACTGGAGGATGAAGAAACCGATTATCATTAGAGCAAGTAAACAGTGGTTTATCAACACTGCTAGTATAAGGGATAGAGCGTCGGTAAGTTCAGCAATGGATCAGGATAACAAGTTACTTGGGATCATCAAAAATACCTTCTAAAATATCTTACAAAAATCTTGTTATAGTAGGGTTAAAAAACAATAAGTCGTAAAGAGCTGGGACCAAACTATATGAGAAATATTGTTCTGGCAGATTTCTTTATATTGAGTTTCCACTGTAATAAAATTTGGGCTCGTACTTAATGTGGCAGTGAAGAATTGGAAATGTTTAAAGTCGTCAATGAGAAAAGAAAACCAATCTGCAATTCAAATACCTGAACAAAAATAGTGGGAGGCTGTTTTTAACAGGCTTTGAATCATTTGAAGAACTTCAATAGTCTTTTATAAGATTGGAGGATGAAGAAACCGAGCATCATTAGAGCGAGTAAACAGTGGTTTATCAACACTGCTAGTATAAGGGATAGAGCATCGGTAAGTTTACTGACAAATGCCTCGTTAGTTTACAAGTATTTGATGAATGTGGCATGAATTTTGACCGAAACTACAAGTTTCATTTACCTTGTACATGAAATCAGGTTGTGAGCCATTTTTTGCTTGACAATTTTTTTGTTGATCCTGTGTAATTCCGGAACCGTTTACCTGGTTGTTGCGAAAGTAGTTTAAAATGTTGTGCAAGACTTGAAAGAATGAAGTCAGAATTGGGGGGGGGGGAGGCGGGTGAGCTCTAAAAAAAAGACAACTACCCAAGTGATCGAAACGTTGAGGAGTGGGCCAAATTGCTGATTGCCTGATAGGGTTATTGCATCAGTGTCAATGGCAACAAGACCTGGCAAAACATACAATATTTGAGAACGGTGGCATGCTGTTTCCTTTCTTCTCGAGAGTCCCATGTACATGTAACTGATATAGCATTTATGAGACATTACATGTATCTGACTCTATGAATGGCTGATGACCCGTTCCTGCACCCAATGTTATCTCCTGTTGCTGAATCGCAACCAAGAACGGGGCATTAAGAAGAAGAAGAAGAAGAAGAAGGAGAAGGAGAAGGAGAAGAAGAAGAAGAAGAAGAAGAAGAAGAAGAAGAAGAAGAAGAAGTTGTAGTAGTAGTAGTAGTAGTAGTAGAAGAAGAAGTAGTAGTAGTAGTAGTAGTAGTAGTAGAAGAAGTAGTAGTAGTAGTAGTAGTAGTAGTAGTAGTAGAAGAAGTAGTAGTAGTAGTAGTAGTAGTAGTAGAAGAAGTAGAAGTAGTAGTAGTAGAAGTAGTAGTAGTAGAAGTAGTAGTAGTAGTAGTAGTAGTAGTAGAAGTAGTAGTAGTAGAAGTAGTAGTAGT
>BQKZ01000662.1:106885-117914 GCA_036244855.1 Temnopleurus reevesii
AGAAACTACCCCCCCCCCCCCCCCCCCCCAACCAAAAAAAAAGCAGTTGACAACCAAAATTAGCCTGGATTGACAATATCAAGCAGTGGACTTAAATGCACAAAAAATGACAATGGATCGTAAACGGTGGTAAAGGACGGCACCCCAAAGTAAGAAATGTTTATTTTATTTACCTCCATATTTCCTGCTATCCCTCCATTTATGGCCCCTAGCTGCTATTGCTAAAACCAGGGTAATAATATTGTAGAGCGCTTAGAGACTTTTAACAGAGGTAATTAGCGCTATTTAAGAACTTCATATTATTATCAGCTTTGACTATGGACTTGGATTTACAAAAAAAATGACAAGGGACCGAAAACGATGGCGACGCATTTCCCGTCTACCCCCATGAGGGACCTTACCCCCAAGTTAGAAAAGTATAATATTTACCTCCAGATTTTCTGCTATCGCTCCATTTAAGGCCCCTGGCTTTGACTATGACCACTGTAAGACGCTCGGCAGTTGGAAGATAGCTCAATGAAAACATTATGTCACCAAGGTTCTCA
The DNA here is from genome assembly GCA_036244855.1 of Temnopleurus reevesii. Lineage (NCBI taxonomy): Eukaryota > Metazoa > Echinodermata > Echinoidea > Temnopleuroida > Temnopleuridae > Temnopleurus > Temnopleurus reevesii. The sequence goes on from BQKZ01000662.1 coordinate 107,431, forward strand.
GGTCTCTGTCAGAAAAAGGAGGAGAAAATGCCAACATTCCTTTGTCAAAATCAAACGTTTTAACATCGAAAATCCTTTTCCTATATTTTCAGTCGTTATATCATGTCACCAATGTTTTTTTTTTTCTGTCAGAAGAAAAGGAGAGGAAATTCCAGCATTAATTTGTTACAATCAAACATATAAACATTGCAAATACTTTTCCTATACAGTAAAACCGACAACCGAAGAAAAGGGGGCTTTTAACGACAGGTTGTCTCTACTTACAGGTTCATTTACAAGTAAATTGCGCTCCAGGGAGTCAAGAAAAGTGGTCTTTATAGACAGTTAGTTGCTAAAGCAGGTTTAGGTGTATTTTCAGTTACGTTTAATATTGATGTATGGGGCAAAGTGCGGACACATGTTTCGTTATATCAAATCTTGGCAATTAATGAAGCTCTCAAAAATGCGGTGTATGCAATCTACCAGGAGGTTGAGGATAAAAAAATACTATATTTTGCTATATCAACTATAAATCAATCAGTCCATGTGGGAATTGAAATTTTCAATTTTTAACTAACTGTCTATAAATCTACATTGAAAATGTAGATTTATAGACAGATATATTATATCAAAATAAAATCTTCACTAAATCAAAATCCCTATATTTACAAATAATGAAGATACAGAAGAATAACTTTCAGGTTTTTGATTTGTAACATAATTAATATAATTTTCATATCTAAGCAATTGGCAAATCCCTAGAATCGAAATCATGATTTAACGACTGTAGATTGTATGTGCAAACAAATTACTAAAAGTGGAGATTGAGCTTTACTTACTTCGTTTGAATCGTGAAGGTTTAGCCATGTATTAAAGGGACCATGTTGCCATTCTATGTCTCCTAAATGTAACTCTGCCTCGCCAATTTCTTCATGCCTAGCGTGTCTATCGTAGTTCATAACAGTCATACGTAGAGAACGTCGTGGTAAATCTTCCCATCGAACTCGCATTGAAAACCTTTTAACAACAAAAAAGAGACAGAAACATCAACATTTGATATCTAAAGCCCTCTATCATTCACGCCTTGAAAACCAAGACAGTATTTAAAGGCGCCATGTTGTCATTACGTCTCCTAAATGTAATTCTGCTTCTCCAATTTCTTCGTGCCTAGCGTGTCTATCGTAGTTCATAACGGTCATATGTAGAGTACGTCGTGGAAAATCTTCCCATTGAACTCGCATTGAAAACCTGCAAAACAAAAGACAAGAATACTAGAATTCAATATCTTCAACCCTCTACTATTCACGCCTTGTAAGACCATACTGCATCTAAAGGCGCCATGTCATGATGTTCCATATAGATACAACTCTGCCTTGCCAATTTATTCATGCCTATTGTGTCTATCGTAGTTCATAACAGTCATACGTAGAGTATGTCGTGGAACGGGATGATAAGGGTAAAACGGACCAGATTTTATGAAAATGAATGAGAGACATATGACATTTGAAGAAAGAAATGAGGTCGAAAGCAAAATTAGATTCTAAATATCAAAGTGAAAAAGAAGGAGTTACAGTGAATGGGATGAGGAAACGGAAAATCTTAAAGTTATTTCATGAGAATGAATGATAAAAAAAAATAACAGTTGAAGAAGAAAAGAAATCGAAAGATAATGAGATGGAAATATTTGAGAGTGGAGATGAAAGTAAGGGGACCAGATTTGATGAAAATGAATGATAGAAAAATAAAATTTGAAGAAGAAATGAGGTCGAAGGCAAAAATATGATTCTCATTATAAAAGATACAATAGAATGAACGTTATAGTGAATGGGATGAGAATAGGCAAATTTAGAAGTGTTTAGATGAAAATGAATAATAGAAAAAATAACATTTGAAAAAGAAACGATGTCGGAATCAGATGAGAGAGAAAAATCGGAGAATGGCGATGGAATGAAAATAATAACGAACGGGATGATGAGGGCAAGCGGTCCACATTTGATAAAAATAGAAGATAGAAAAAATAACATTTGAAGAAGAAATGAAGTAGAAATAGTGAAAGGGATAATAAGGGCAAAGCGGACCGGATTTGATGAAAATGAAAGATAGAAAAATAACATTTGAAGAAGAAATGAGGTAGAATTCAGACGAAAGATGAACATTTGAGAATAAAGCTGAAATTAAAATAATCGTGAATTGGGTAGGAATACGAGGGTAAAGCAAATATAAAGGTTTTGGGTAAACATTTTGGGAATAAAGATGGAATGAAAGTAATATTAAGCGGGACGATAATGGTAGAGCGCACCAGATTTTCATTAAAATGAATGATAGAAAAATAACATTTGAAGAAGAAATGAGGTCGAAGGCAAAATGAGATTCCAGACTTATAAAGTTAAATGGAAATAATAGCTAACGGGATGAGAATACGACAGATCTAGAGGTGATTTGATGATAATGAATGAATGAAAATAACATTTGAAGAAGCAATGGGGTCGAAGGGAAAATTAGATTCTAGATATAAAATATGAAGAAGAAGGTGGAATGAAAGTTATTGCGAATAGGACGAGAATACGGGAAATTTAGAAACGATTTGATGAAAATGCATGATAAAAAAACAACATTGGAAGAAGAAATGGGGTCGAAGGCAAAATGAGATTCTAGATAAACAGAAAAGATGGAATGAAAGTAATAGCTAACGGGATGAGAATACGACAGATCAAGAGGTGATTTGATGATGATGAATAATAGAAAATATCATTTGAAGAAGCAATGGGGTCGAAGGGAAAATTAGATTCTAGATATAAAATATGAAGAAGAAGGTGGAATGAAAGTTATTGCGAATAGGACGAGAATACGGGAAATTTAGAAACGATTTGATGAAAATGCATGATAAAAAAACAACATTGGAAGAAGAAATGGGGTCGAAGGCAAAATGAGATTCCAGGAGTACGAGTATAAAAGCAAATCGAGATCTTTTCGATGAACATTTGGGAATGAAATAATAGTGAACGGGATGCTGAGTGTAAAGCGGAGTAGATTTGATGAAAATGAACGATAGAAAAATAAAATTTGATGAAGAAATGAAGTTGAAATAAGATGAAAAAGAAACCTTTGAGAATTGAAAAGAGAGTAAGGGGACCAGATTTGATGAAAATGAATGATAGAAAAACAACATTGGGAGATGAAATGAGCTCAAACGCAAAATGAGATTCACGATTTAAAATAAAACCCATAAGATGAAATGAAAGTAATAGTGAAAGGAATGAGAAAACAGTAAGTCTAGAAGTGTTTTGATGAAAATGAACGATAGAAAAAATTTGGAGAAGAAATGTGGTCGAAAGCAGATGAAAGAGAAACATTTGAGAATAAAGCTGAAATTAATGTAATCAGGTGAATCAGGTAGGAATATGAGGGTAAAGCAAATAATACAAAGCTTTTTCGTGAACATTTAGGTTTAAAGATGGAATTAGAATAAGAGTGAGCGGGAAGATAGGGGTGAAGCGGACCAGATTGATGAAAATTAATGATAGAAAAAAATGACATTTGAAGAAGCAATGAGGTCGAAGGCAAAATGAGATTCTAGATAAACAGAAAAGATGGAATGAAAGTTATAGTGAATGGGATGAGAATACGGCAAATCTAGAAGTGATTTGATGATTATGAATGATAGAAAAATAACATTTAAAGAAGAAACGAGGTCGAAATCAAACGAAAGAGAAACCTTTGAGAATTGAAAGGAAAGTAAGGGGACCAGATTTGATGAAAATGAATGATAGAAAAACAACATTTGAAGAATAAATGAGGTCAAAGGCAAAATGAGATTCCAGATAAAAAAATCATAAGATAAAATGAAAGTAATAGTGAATGGGATGAGAATACGGGAAATCTAGAAACGATTTGATGAAAATGAATGATAGAAAATAACATTTGAAGAATAAATGAGGTCGAAAGCAGACGTGAGAGAAACATTTGAATTGAATTGAATTTGAGAATAGAGATGAAAGTAAGGGGACCAGATTTGATGAAAATGAATGATAGAAAAACAACATTGGAAGAAGAAATGAGGTCGAATGCAAAATGAGATTCCAGATAGAAAAAAAATGGAACGAAAGTAATAGTGAACGGGATGAGAAATACAAGGACAAAGCGAATTTCAGTCTGCGATGATTTAGTAGAGCGCTTGCTTGCAGTGCGGCATCGGTCAATATTGGAAGAAGTGAAATTCAATCAAATAGTCTACATCTTTGGTTAGCTCAGCAGATGAGATTGCATGTATGTCTGATAAAAAATGGCGGGGCAGGGGAAAGCTCAGAGAGAGAGAGAGAGAAAGATGGAAGAGGGGGGGGGGTGGATAGAGAATTCTCATTGAAGAGAAGAGATTATGATAATATCTATTCTCTTTGAACTTTATTGCCATTACATTCTTTCATTATATATAAAATATTTTCTTCATCATATATAAAGGAATATAATGACAGAAATAATCAAATACCTAGATAATTAGATAACTTGCATGTATAAATGTTATATCTGACAATTACTTAAGTTTACATACAATGACTAAATCAATGAAATTGTATATGATTTATTGAAGCATATAATTGGTGAATTCTACTCATATTGTAAATCAAATTTGTTATAGCCTTTTGGCTGCTTTTTAATGTGATTTCATAAAATAAACAAGAATCTATTCGGACAATTCAGTTAAAACAAAATTAAATGAGAAAGGGGGTAATTAGAAAGAGAGGATGGTAAAGATGGAAAAAGAGAGCTAGGGGTATTGTACACGAATTGTTCTGAAATTCTCAAAACGTTAATGTCTTTACGACTAAGAATTCAATCAGATAGTCTACATCTTTGGTTAGCACAGCAGATGTGATTGCATGTATGTCTGATGAAAAATGGCGGGGCATCGGGAGTTCAGTAACGGGAGGGTTAGGGAAAGAAAATTCTTATTGAGAGAAGAGATAACGATATTATCCTTTGTATTTGAATATTCTTGAATTATATTATTTCATCCTTGATCAAAAAGTTATCTGGTACATGATGATATGATATATTCATATACTCTACTGAACTTGATAAAATAGGTACATTTACCATATCATTACCCTGGCTATATCTGCCGAGGAAGCCAGTCAGGCACTCAAGCATGCAAAGGAATAAAGTGTGGACGAATTTCCTGCTGAAGGAAATTAACGCCTTCGGCAGGACTCGAACCGCGGACCTCTGCATAAAAGGCGAGACTCAGAATCGCTACAACACGATTGACATACAAAGGATCGGAGAGGGAAAGTATACAAAAATAATTCTCAAATTTGTACGACAAAATATGTCTTTACGACTTGGAACAAAAATCAAATAGTCTACATCTTTGGTTAGCTCAGCAGATGAGATTACATGTAATGGCGGGGCATCGGGATATCTAAGTTCTAAGAGAGAGAGAGAGAGAGAGAGAGAGAGAGAGAGAGAGACAGGTGGGGATGGGGGAAATAATGACTGTATAAGAGAGGTCGGATATATATTTTTGAGGGGGTGTGCGATAGACAGAATGATATAAAAATGAGAGGGGAAGTATAAACGATTTGATTCTCAAATTTATACGAAAAATTATATCTTTACGATTAAGAATTCAATCAAATAGTCTACATCTTTGGTTAGCACAGGAGATGAGATTGCACGTATGCCTGATGAAAATGGCGGGGCACTGCTCGACCTAATTACTACGACAAAATGCCAGGGCGGAGAATTAATATCAGACAGAAAAGTTAAATAAAAGGATAAGAAATAATTGCAAAACAATCATACAATAAAGTATAAAGACATATGGGGTGTTGCACAAAATCAACTGCAACGTTGCAAATTGTAACGCACAATTTCATTTGCCTACGGTATGCGTACATAACAAGACACGCATGAAACAATGATTTTGATTGGCACATTCCGATCAACTGCACTTTGCGATCATTCGCAACTTTTGAACAACACCCCATAGCCTGCTTGGATGAAAGTTTGACAGACAATTAATAATCTAGTTGGGCCAAGAAACGTTTTAGATCGAATGCTTCAAACTCCCTCGTGAGGACTTTTTTTTGTTTTCGTTTTTACCTTTTTTTTAATAAAAAGAAACACACACAAAAAAAAAACACGAAAGCGAAGCCCACAGTTGAGTATAAAGCCTGCGGACTCGATATCAAACACATGCACGCAAAACACAACACCAACAACAAACTAAGCATTGAATAAAAGCAACAAAAAATTCTCAGTAAAATGCTATTAGTATATGACTTCGTACCTTTCGTTGTAAACGGGACTGAAGCTTCGTCTATAGATCTTTGTTTGACCTTTGACATCATTATCCGGGTCAAGGTACAGTGTAACGTAGGTATCCGACAGTGCGGCTCCTTCCGGTAGAGGTCGAAGGTCACGAGCTTGTACCACGGTGACGATCAGACGAGAAGGCTCTGTGGTGTATTCAATAATGACTTCGATTTGACCAGCTCTGTAACGAAGAAGAAAACAATAATTGAAATTACACATTATGCACACACCGTGGGGGGAGGGGGGGGGGCCTGGCGCCCCCTCCTCCCGGTCAGTGCTGAGGGCGTCAAATTTGAGGTAGAAAGGCGCCAAAATTGCTGTACGAGTGCCCTGTGTTGTATTCGATTTTGACTTTGATTTGACCAGCTCTGTAATTAATGGAGGAGAAAAAATAATTGAAATTATACATTTTGTGCGCATCGTTGGTGGAGCATGGGGGAGCCTGGCACCCCTTCCCCCGGTCAGTGGTCAGTGGTGGGGGCACCAAATTTGAGGAAGAAAGGTGCCAAAATTGCTGTAGGGGTGCTCTGTTGTGTATTCGATTACGACTTCGATTTGACCAGCTCTGTAGCAGAGGAGAAAAATAATTGAAATTATATCTTGCGCGCAACGATGGGTGGAAGATTGGGGACGTCAAATTTGCGGTAAAAAGGCGCCAAATTTGCTCTAGGGGGCGCCAAATTTCAGTTGACTACCTTTTTAACTTTATTCTTTTCCTTTTCTCTTTTTTGTTTTGCTTGCCAGCCCAGCTCAGTCCCCACCCCCTCCTCGGAGGCCTAATTCACAGAGAGGGGTGCCAAATTTTATTTATTTTATTTATTACTGTTTTTTCGAAGGGTGGGTGCCAAAAACTGAACCCCGAGTCTCCAAATTAGGTCCCCCTCCTGAAATCCCCTGCTCCCTCGTCAAATGTGCCAAAATAAGTCTTTGCTATCTCGCCTTTCAACTAGAGGGTCGTAGGTTCGAATCCTACCCATGGCCTCAATTTCCTTCAGCAATAAATTCATCCAAATTGTGCTGCACTCAACCCAGGTGAGGTAAATGGGTACCTGGCAGGAATATTTATTCTTTGAAATGCCAAGTGCGCCGTGAATGGCTGCCGGGCTAAAGCCAGGGTACTAATAACGTAAAGCGCATTGAGCACTCAGCAGAGTGGATACGTGCGGTATATAAATTGCATCTATTATGGCCGGGTAATAATATTAGATAATTTGTCTCGCGCCTCTGAATAGGTGACTAGAGAGATGGAGAATGCTATATATTATTATTATTATTATCATTATGATTATATTTCTATTTGGATTGTACTCCTCCTGCCATTATAGTCATATAGTACATATGTTCTTTTATCTCTTGGCCTCATATTCTATCTACATTTGGCTTTTAAAGATAGAATAATTCTTTTGCAGCCTAAAATTTGACTTTCCAAGATTGTTGTGTTATGTTGAAGAGTACTAAATGTTAGAACTTATCACCTAAAATTTGACTTTCCAAGATTGTTGTGTTATGTTGAAAAGTACCAAATGTTAGAACTTATCACTAATCAATTAAGCATCAAGATTGGTCATGATAGGCGCATTTATAGTTATTCCAATAATAATTCTTCTATTTGGGCCTTGAACTAATGGACCGTGCGTTCAAAAATCAAAACAGCCGTTAACCCATCGTTGACCAATAGCGCAAGACTCTCTCTCAGTGCGTATTCCGCATGGTGTGACAGTGTATTGAAGTGCGCACTCTATGTGCTCTTATGTTTTGTGTATGTGTGTGGTGCCGTAATACGCTAGGAGTATCGCGATACCGTTGGTGTAAAGATAAATTATGATAGAATAGATTTTTATTTTAATCAAAGATTCTGGACTGCATTCGACCAAAATACTTCATAGAGGTTATTATTTTGGCATATCTGAGGTACACAACAAGTTGTAAGCATAACCGTAACGTGTGCAAATGTAGTTTTCTACCTTTAAAATACTCTCCGAATCATATTTTGGCAGCTCATTGTCTGTATCTAAATTGACTTAGGCATCATGTGTAATCAAACGCGACGTATGGACAGATCGTTGATATAATCATAATACAAGTATCATCACTATGAAATAAACGGATAAAGAAAATGGACAAAGCGAATTAGTAACCATTAAAGCTGTCACTATGGGTAAACAGACAAAAGAAAGAGATTCCCTGTCATTCAACAATATTGCTGACATCTGTTTTTCATTTATTTATAGATTAGATTGTAAGAATGTGTGTGTATGTGTGTGTGCGTGTGTGTGGTGTGCGTGTGTTGTGTGTGTATGCGTGTGTGTGCGTGTGAGTGTATGTTGTAGGTGTATGTATGTGTGTGTGTGTATGTGTGTGTGTGTGTGTGTGTGTGTGTGTAGGGGCGAGAGCTTGAGGCTTGGATAGGAAGTTGCTTATTTTGGCTAATTTTGTGACCCGAGATTTCATCGTGCATTTGTTTGAGGGGTTCACCTGACCATTACGTATCACGTGTCACGTGATGGTGAGGTGATCCCCTCGACTTTCCTTACAACCCATTACCCAATTGTTTGATGAACCTTAAATTCCATTATCGACATAATTATTTTTAGATAAGAGTTGATAAGTGCTGATTTTGATAGGATTTACTTGACCATATAATCAATCAATTCTGAAATGCGTTCGAGATTTTAAAGATTTAATGCAACAATAATGAGGAGGTGATACTTCACGAACATATATTAGTTTGCCATTTTGGGCTGGTTGTTAATGTATCTATTTGCTTCCTAATGAATACAAATTGGTGTTAAGATGTGTTAAGATTTGAACACCTATCCAGCATAGCCTTTCACAATAGCATTTTGCTATTGTTTTTCAAATTCATTACATGTCTAATGAGGAAACAAAACATTTTCTTTAATTGTGTCATTCAAACTCTTCCCAGATTAAGTACAGATGACACACACAAACACACATAAACATGAACTCAAGCTCGCATGAATATGCACACCAAGTAATATAAACACACATATACTGCCACACTCACAGAAACAGAAATATGCACACACATACACACACAACACACATGGCACTCAAACATTTACATACCTATATGCACATGCATACATACTTAATGTTCATAAATCCCATTTAAACAAACACTGCTCAAAATCACATGCTTACTAAAAAAAACGCACCTACACATATACAGTCAACCCTGTCTATAGTGGCCACTGTGTATAGTGACCACCTGTCTATAGTGGCCACTCAAATTGATTCCCTCCAGGTGAAAATGCATGTTATAGAACCTGTCTATAGAGGCCACCTGTCTACAGTGGCCACTTAAATTGATTCCCTCCAGGTGAAAATGCATGTTATAGAACCTGTCTATAGAGGCCACCTGTCTACAGTGGCCACTTTTTCTGTTTCCCTTGGGTGGCCTCTGTAGACAGGTTTGACTGTATACTCATAGACATATGCACACCTACTAATAAAAGCACACGCACGCACAAATACACACCTACACATAAACTTATCTACACACACACACACACACACAAACAAATACACAGAAATATGCATTGTTTTGATGGTGATTCTGGTATACTGCACTAAATGAGATGACGGTGCTATTATGGCGGTCATTATGAAAGTGGAATGGGATCGAAACACTGCAGGTGGGAGGGTGTTTCAAGAAGGCCGCCGTGACGTCACAAAGCCTTTCGAGTGTCCATTTTCTGTACAAAGCGATCGAATGTACTCCCGAGATTGGAGGTCAAGACCTTACCGTCTGGCCGTCTTATTTAAGAAAGTATCCATTTCGGTAACCATATAAGCGGGGAAGCGAAATGGCCTTTACGTGAAGGGGGTTTGCAGCAAATAATTATAAAAAATAACAACAACACCAATAAAAATAGAAATAATGATAAACAATAATAATAATAAAAACTGATATTGATAATAATAATATTAGCAATAATAAAAATGGTAGCTACTTGTATAGCGCACAGGATAATCTTAACGGTGATCATGACGCCGAAAATTTTTCACTCATTATTATCCAGCTTTAGCTGACAGCCACAAGAACGTGTGCATTCATATGAGGAATTTATCTCTGTTGTCTTACCTGATTAGAGTGAAGCACAATGTGAATGAATTTCTTGCTAAGAATGATTCATTTGTCAAACCTTACACCTACCCCCCCCCCC
>BQKZ01000662.1:122945-138560 GCA_036244855.1 Temnopleurus reevesii
GATATACTGTATGCGCATATATTGGATGAGTACAAGCTGAAAAATGAGACGCAGTTAAAACAGGCTTGGCTGCGTGTGTGTGCTTTTTTCGACATATTAAATAACCTTTTACAGATGGGTATTTCCTCGGGGTGTGGTCATTTTCTGTGACATCCCAAAGTCCCTAAATCCATGCCTTTTCCAATCCAGGCAAATACATGTATAGTCAAATTATGACTTTTGATCATTGCGTTTTCCTTCATCCACTGGATACATCATTATTACATCATTAATATCTTTGGTTAATTTCCCTTTAAGATGATCATGCTAAGATCAAATATATGAAATAGCGAAATCTCCACATCTAATAATAACTTATATTATTCTCCATTCGCCATCTCATTTTAACTTTTAAAATTTACTGTGTGTCCAACAGCATGATTTAATATTTTGTATCAAAACTCCCATCTCTACAATATTACTTCAAACAAGAGAGATCCGTGCATATACAGATGTCCATTTGAATTACATGCATGTACCCATCTCGTTTGTACAGCATGTATTATACTGATTGGGCAAATGAAATTTAGATTGCATGCACGACCTAACAGGGCAGTCACACCAACAGACCGACTCCACCCTGCTCTCAAACCGCATCAATACAATTGTAATCATTACTGTTTTATACAGTCTGAAATATGACGTTTGAAAGTCATTTTCTCAATCCCAATTGTACAAATTAATAGATTTAACAAATCATTGGTTTACAGTTCACAGTTCGAATTTAAGATAATTCAGCTTGGTAGCAGGGTGGGATCAGCCTGCATGTGTGACTGCCCAGTTATGAGGACAGACCAAATTTTTATTTCAGAAAGTTTTCGTTTTCTATCTTTGTATATTTCTAATGGGCCAGACCTACAGGCCAATTACATCATGTTACCAAACTGAATGATCTAAATGTCTAAGCCTAAATGAACCACACAACAGAAACGATTGAAATTAGTTTGTGATATTATTGGCTCTGGTTTTATTTGAAATGTTTTGGCTTTATGTCATTATTATTATCCTTTTGAGATTGCGAAATTCGAACTCAGATACAATATGATCATTTCAACAGCAGCAGGATAAAAAGATAAATTATATACAAGGCAAAAATTGGTTTTCGTCTTGGTCCTGCAGCAAAAGAAATATACAAAGATCAAATCACTTATCTAGAGTTAAATGAAAAGGGTACAATCAAATAATCAGCGATAATAGGAAGTAGTAATACTTTCATTTAAATGATTGAAAGTATCATTACGTTCTAAGCGCTTTGAACCTTTTTGGAATTAAGCACTATATACGTTTTATGTATCATTATTGTTGTTTTAATATTAGTAATCATATTTAACATCTTGTTATTACTATCATTGTAATATTCCTAATTCTGCCTTTTCCATATTGTAATTAAGGTCAAATGGCCAACGGCCCCCAAAGGCGATGATTATAAAATTGTCGAGAAGTGAAACAAAATTTAGCCGATTCAATCGATTCAGTGTAAATTATTCTAAACCTCTGGCCCAATCAGGAATCACCTCAACTTTTTAAGTTCATTGTTTAAATATATTTAAAGATTCAAGCGATTTAACACTGATAATTTTTCAGCGACCGGCCTGTCGGTTAACTCTCAACCGCAACGCATCATGCGCGAATAAACTTCTGCGGGGAGTTTTAGCGAGCGTGATCTTTCCGTTGACTTTTGTTTCGATCCTAGTATATATTCAGCACAAAATTGCGCCAAAATCGTTCTCAAATATAAAAATAACACCATTGTTGTCGATACGGTAATCAGAATTCTAACAGGTTGGCATGAAAATTTTGCTCGCCCACTCAAGGCCCCGTATTCTCTGAGCGCTGAATGGTTTTTGCTCTCTTTCAATAGTAAATGATTGTTTATCTTATACTTTCAGATGTTCTTATCAACACATTTAAACCTAAAATAACTTTGAAATGATTTTTGCCTTGTTATATAAGGTCAAATAAAAGTTGTATAGATATTTGACAGCACTAACTTTTGCCCCTGTATGTTTAATTCCGAAGCGGTTGTCTACTTGTATGGTATTGGCTCACGTATGGCAGTCCCTTAGAGCCCTAATAGATGTTATTGCAATAAATCATGCATGCCGCGATTGGAATTGTCAATTTGTAGTCAGCATAGAGAGCTTATTGAAGAGGCAGGGATAACAATAACAATGATATTCAGAGAACATTTTTACCCTGAGGCACTCAGGTAATATTAGTTTTAATATCGAGGAGCTGGGAGGGAGGAGGACGAGTCTTTCAAATCATAACCAGAAGATATGTGCCCACAAACAGTGTAGCGAAAATTGCAACTGAATGGGGGCAAAGATGTGTTTTTAAACATTCTGACAAGTAAAAAAGAAGAACAAAAAAAAAAACGCCGCCGAGCAGACAAGAAGAAGAAGAAGAAGAAGAAGAGGAAAAAGAATGACGGCTTTTATATAGCGCTTATCAACTCTTCATGAAACTTCCCTAAGCGCTCTACAATTGCAGCATTATTACCCTGGCTTTAGCCCGGCAGCCACCGTGCAGCGCACTAGACGTTTCAAGGAATAAATATTCCTACCGGGTACCCATTTACCTCACCTGGGTTGAGTGCAGCAAAATGTGGATGAATTTCTTGCTGAAGGAAATTAACGCCCTGGGTGGGAATCGAACCTACGACCTTCGAGTTGAAAGGTGAGAATCATGACCACTACACCACGAAGAAGAAGAAGAAGAAGAAGAAGAAGAAGAAGAAGAAGAAGAAGAAGGAGAAGAAGAAGAAGAAAAAAAGACAACTTTTTTGCGCCCCTTTCACTTTTATTAGTCCTTCTTTTCAATTGAAATCATAACCAGAAGATTCGTTCCCACGAAGAGACTGTATAAAGGCGGGTAGCCAAGATGGCACTTATTCTGGGGAGGAAATATGTTTTTTTTTTTAATTCCGGACAAGCAAAGAAAGGAAAAAGTACCGACGAGCTGACAAAAAGAAGAAGAAGAAGAAGAAGAAGAAGGAGAAGAGGAAGAAGAAGAAGAAGAAGAAGAAGGAGAAGAGGAAGAAGAAGAAGAAAAAGGAAGAAGAAGGAGAAGAAGAAGAAGAAGAAGAAAAAAAAAAAGACATCAACTTTGTTTGCACGCCTTTCACTTCTACTATAATTCTTTCTTTTCAATTGAAATCAGAACCAGAAGATACGTGCCCACAAAGAGACTGTATAGAGGCGCGTACACAAGATTGCACTTAAACGGGGTGGAAACTCGTTTTTTCAATTCCTGACAAGCAAAAAAAAAAAAGAAAGAAATACAGCGGAGCTGACAAGAAGAAGAAGGAAAAAATATCATCTGTTTGCACCCCTTTCACTTCTACTATTCCTTCTTTTCAATTGAAATCATAACCAGAAGATTCGTTCCCACGAAGAGACTGTATAAATGCAAGTAGCCAAGATTGCACTTATAAACGGGAGGAAATGTGCTTTTAAAAATTCCGGACAAGCAAAGAAAGAAAAGGTACCGCCGAGCTGACAAGAAGAAGAAGAAGAAAAAGAAGACGCAGAGGAATAAGGAGAAGAAAAAGAAGAAGAATAAGAAGAAGGAAGAAGAAGGAGAAGAAGAAGGAGAAGAAGAAGAAGAAGAAGAAGAAGACGACGACGATGAAGAAAAGGATAAAAACTTTATTGCGCCCCTTTCACTTCCATTAGTCCTTCTTTTCAATTGACATCATAACCAGAAGATTCGTTTCCACAAAGAGACTGTATAAAGGCGGGTAGCTAGAATTGCGCTTGAAGGGGGTGGGGGAGGGGCGTAAGTGAGCTCTTAAAAATTCCCTACAACCATTTAAAAAAACGCCAAGCTGAAAAGAAGAAGAAGAAGAATAAGAAGAAGAAGGAAACTATGGCATAAACTTTTTGCGCCCCCCCCTTTACTTCTATTATTCTTTCTTTCCAATTTCTATAGGATTTTTTCTTAACGTAGCAGAATTCTAAATTGCCCAGATGGCAAGGGGAATATTGTTCAACAACTTTGAACGTCACCGAGATTTCTTTCATTTTTGCCCTACATGATGTTTACTCTAGGACGTGGGCAGCGGAAAAGGCAAACCGCGAATAGTGGAACATGCAGTCCTGGGCAGTGTTTCACCAAATCGTTCGTAAAGTTACACATGGCTGGAGTAAGTTAGCAAGTCGAATACGCATAAGATTCTCGATCATTTAGCACAAGAACTGATGTCAGTCTTGCGTAAACAGGGTAAAGTCGTAAGTCGTAAAGTCTTTGTAACTTGATGAAACAACGATTTTACGCTCGATTGGTATCAATTCTTGCGCTGAATGATCGAGAGTCTTATGCGTATTACACTCGTTAACGTACTCCAGTTTTAAGGCCGACTCACACCTTTGCGTTTTTAGCCTGCGTTGGCCCACAGACGGTGGACTGGCGTTCGGCTTGCCCTCGACAAGCATACGCCGAGCGTCAGTCCACCGTATGACCTACGTCTTTGTGCGACAAGGTAGCGTTTTTAATTTCCAAAAACGCTGGGCCGACGCAGGCTAAGCATGTTAAGAACGCAAATGTGTGAGTTGGCCT
This sequence comes from Temnopleurus reevesii, assembly GCA_036244855.1. Lineage (NCBI taxonomy): Eukaryota > Metazoa > Echinodermata > Echinoidea > Temnopleuroida > Temnopleuridae > Temnopleurus > Temnopleurus reevesii. Next base: position 127,545 of record BQKZ01000662.1, read on the forward strand.
TTAAGAACGATTTGGTGAAACACCGCTATGGAATGAATGCGGTAGAATCTTGCAATCCTGTATGCGGCTGAAAAAAAATCGAGGAAGGGACACCGTTTGCATTTTCCGCTGCCCACGTCCTAGAGTAAACATTATGTAGGGCAAAAATGATAGAAATCTAGATGATGTTCAAAGTTGTGGGACAATATTCCTCTTGCCATCTGAACAATTTCAAACTCTACCACATTCAAAAGCAATGTGCCCGCCCTGGAATGAATGCGGCAGAATCTTGGTGGTCGCTGCGCTGGAAAAAAAGACATCGAGGAAGGGACAAAAGGAGGTGGACGAATTCAAACATTTACCGAGTGTGATTTACTCATTTCAGTCACGGTTCTCGCAAGATTTTATTTCAGGCACGTTCGTCCTCAGTTCTTAACCCAAAGAATACCGAGTCGGGCGATTGCCGTGTAAAGGCAGTGGGATTTAGGCTGTTGTTATTCAGAAGGTTATGTTCTGAAACTTGACACAAAGGAAATGGATTTCAGTGGATAAAATGAATATACAGAAAGAGAAGAAAAACTAAAATCTGAAGATAGCATGGTCCAGGCTGGGGGCCAGTTGAGAAAATTATAATAGTGGGGGGAAGGTGAAAAAAATCAAAGTTGGCAGGTTTGATTTAGACAGTCATGAATCGAAGAGACAATGTCAGTGTGAGCAAAACAACACAAACAAACAACTGCTGTGCCATTTATTATCATTTGTCATGTTTGTTAAGCGAAATTTGCCTCATTATCAGTCTATTTGTTAACTTTATTTTACCGTCGGGCAAGATATTGCTCAATTGAGTAAGTTGAAAATTTGTGGGGCATACATATTTACGTAACACAATAGGAAAATATTCTTAAACAGTAACTGTTGGTAGGATTTATTTTTCGCCCAACGCTTTTTCAGTACATCGTAATGTGACTTTAAACGTTTGATACAGATGCTTGTACATTCACTTGCAGAAGGCCTTATGCATCGCGGACCGAAGATTTGACTGTTACTGTTAATAACCGCTGTGATCACTGCAACTTTACCACAAATTATACTGTTTAGAGCCAGTTCCATGACAATTTGACGTAACACTATGGTGCTAGTCCCAAGTGAAAATAGAAATTGGAGCTATGCAAGCATAACAAAATTGAAGGAAATAAACTATGATAAAGAAGATAAATATAAACGGCAGAAAATAAAGATTAAACTTTCTCTTTCTCTCTGTTTTTACAATCATTATTTTGATCAAGGCACTATCATTAACAAAGCTGGTGGTAATATTGGCAATCAAGCAGACTCATTTCACAGTCATAAAAATGGGCCTTGAACTAGCTGCAGTGCGAGAAATATCAGAATATCATAATTATACCAAAATAACGCTCTTCGAACAAACTGATATCTTCCTGGATAAACTAAAACTTGGTAACATATTGTTGACAGGGAAATGTTAGTTCTTTCTCTGCTATTCGTTTATATGAGACAGTTTACTTGCCAATGTTACATTCTGAAAATGAACTAGTTAAAATGACTACAATGAAGTAAGCTGGGAGCCCACTTCTAGTCAAATTTCAATATACCGTATTTCTTGTTGAGTTTGAGTGAACCTCAGATATATTCCATTGGAAATGGGTAAAAAATAAATAATTCCAAAATCCAAATTTCGCGTCTCCGAGGACCTGGAAAGCAAGCAGATTCAGTTGTTCCCATCCCACCCCTTGCCCTAACTTGCACCCCTGAAGAGTTGACAAGCAATAAAAAAAAAAAGTAATGAGAAATTTAAAAAAAATGTCATCGGCTAAACTTTAAAGCCACAAACTACCAATTTAGCACCCGTTTCACCTACAAAGTAAAACTTCTTGCAGCCCGCTACCTCTTACCCCGGGGCGGATGGGCTGTCAGAGCCCCCCCCCCCCCTCCCCCATCTAAAAATGATAGGGGGCACTTTTAAATTATTTCACTTCACTGTAGGCTCACGTTTCAGAGTATGTAATAGAACATGTAGAATGAGAGACATCATGTAGGCTAACAACTGACGCCACTCATGTGTAAAAACAAAACAATTAACAGTGTAAAAAATTGATATCACATGCAAAGCAGTTTCCTCTGGGGGTATTTACAGAACTATGAAACCTCGTTTGCATCTATACACACATTTGACGGTGGCCCTAACCTTTTTCGTAGGGTATTATATTCTGGCGCTTTGGGTCTGTAATCCGTTAACATAGTTGAGATCATTTTAGAGCGATCGGAGGTTTCATGATCGCTTACGAGTGTTGGATGCTATCTCTATTGAATAATTCATCCTATTATGTCTGCAGCTCTGCGGTGGCATTGTGGTGCGGGCCCCCTCGGGTGGACTTCCTAAAATCAAAGACTTACTAAAAATGGATTAGATACCATTTTCCTTTGATCGTGGAAGATCCACCGATACATTTGAAATTCTCGCTAAAAGGAAAAGATAACAGGTAGGAATTACAAGAGGGTTTTCGAATTCAGTTGACAGTGGCTTGTAGACATTGCAAAACGGATACGCATCTAGTGTGCGCAAGAAAAATAACAAGCGCGCACTGATTTGCGCATCGTTTCTTGCGCACATCAGGGCCCCGTAACATAACGGTTTGCGATTAATTGCTAATCTGATAGCGATTGATATCAATCGCAAGTCTATGGCAAATCATGTACTAAAGTTTGCAATTGATCGCAAAATCAAATAGCGATTAATCGCAAACCTTTTTGCTACGGGGCCTAGATGCATTCGTTTACTACCTTCCACAAGCCGTCGTCCTTAAATTTTGTAAACACGTATCATGTCTGCCATATCTTGGGCCTGTATTGTATGCAATGAAACTTACGATAAGTACTGATCTCAAGTCTATGGCAAAACATGTGTGTGTGTGTAGGCGTGTTCGTAAGTGTGTATAGGTGTGTTTGTAAGTGCATGTCAGTGTGTGTAGGTGTGTTCATAAGTGTGTGTGTCTTATGGGGTGTTGCTCAAAATTAACTGCAAATCATCTGCAACTTTGCAAATTGTTGCAAAATAACGCGCATTTTCATTCGCGCGTGGTGTGCGCATTTAACAAGACGCGCATGAAACAATGACTTTGATTGGCGCGTACCGATCAACTGCAACTTACGATCAATTGCAACCTTGGAGCAACACCCCCTGGGTGTATGTGTGTTCATAAGTGTGCGTGTGTGTGTGTGCTAAGGTGTGTGTACAAAAATGTGTGTATGTGTTTGTGTATGTTGGTGTGTGTAGCTTTGTGCGTGCGTGCGCGCGTATGTCTGTTTGTTAAAAAGTGATATAAAGTTTGCTGTTGCAATTAATGTGCATAGGACTCCGTAAAATCCACTAATCTCGCTTTCCGTCCACTCAAAATGAAGAGTCTAAAAATATGACATTTTCAAAGTCAGTTGAATAATTCTCTTTCATATCCTCATTTATCCTTTCCGTAGAAATCTGCTTATCAATCTAGGTCGCCAAGCTTATAATCCCTGCCCCAAGATTATTACGAGCATTATAGAAAAGGGGTTAGGGAGGTAGATAGAGATAGACATATTATAGAGAGGGATTGAGAGGGATAGAGAGAGAGGGAGGGAGAGAGAGAGAGAGAGAGAGGGGTGAATGAGAGAGAGAGAGAGAGAGAGAGAGAGAGAGAGAGAGAGAGAGAGAGGGGAGATAGATAGAGGGGGAGGAGAAAGAGAGAAAATAGATATAGAACGAGAGAGGGGGAAAGAGATGAGAGATGAGACAGAGAATGAGACAGATAGATAGAGAGAGAGATAAAGTATGGGGTGAGGGAAGGAATAAGGGGTGGGACGTTAAAAATGTAAAAACAAATAGATAAGTTAATAATCTGCAATTTATTTTGTTTCAATATGTTTATAATTTATCTGTATTTATATTTAAAAAAGTGTAACTCTGTATCAGCATTTAGCTGCCGTGTCGAATTTTAATAAACCATTCCAATACAATTCTCCTCCGATAGTACGTATATGGTAATCCTGAGAAAAATACACCCTCCATACACCACTAGAAAAATACGAGAAGAAGATAATCCAGGAAAAATGAAAATATAATGAAAATTAATCCAATTAGATCGTCCTGTCTATACCCATCTATTCTCATTTTGAGACAAGGTCGCCATAAAATTTCATTCATGAAAATTCATTCAGACTTGGGCTTCTAGCCTCGTCAAGATAATTGATCAGGTGATTTTATTGAAGCAATGGAAATGGCATACGACGTAACACGTTGAAACATAATGTAGAAATCATTATCCCAATTTCCTAATTCTGATTGCCAATAAATTTCGACCGTAACAATTATTATAGCATGTTATTGCAATACAGGAGGGATGTTTATAATGACAGCATAATTTCAAGGTCGATATGAACTGATATGCTCTGTACAAAAATGATTTGCGTGTTGCCAAATTATAAGCAGTGCTCACGCTTAGAGCCGAAACCTTAAAAGGAGAGTCTACCCAAAAATAAGATATTTTTTTGACAGAAGCAGAAAGAAATGGAGAGCAGAACATACAAAATTTAAAGAAATCCCGACAAGTAATAAAAAAGATATGAATTTTTAAAGATTTAAAAAAATGAGCAAATCAGTGAAAATGTTTAGACATGTTGCCAATTTCATAACATCATGGGTGCACAACTAACCAGAATTGTCATTACATTTATGGTGCAAATTTCATCACTTCTACAGAAAGATACAAAATATGTATGAATGTAAATATGCAAATATGGGATCTACACATCTATCATGAAGATATCCTCTGGCTATTATTTTGAGGAAATCATAATTTTGGAGTAGAAATAAAAAAATTTAACATTGATAAGAAAATAATATATAGTCAGTTGTGCACCTGTGACGTCATCAGTTGCCAATTTGTCTAAATGTGTTATCACTCATAACTTTATTGTAAGTTCTTTGATTTTCCTCAAAATTCTTTTATTCTGTTCATCTTATTTTTCTGCCCCTGTTGAAGAAATATTGTTTTGGTGTAGACTCTTCTTTTAAGTTTTTAGAAAATCATGACAGTCCTACGGAAGCTTATTCGTGTAGCGCAAAGACGCTCCGTTTTTTGTGCAAACTCACCAAGGTGCATTGCTTTAGAAGACGCTCCGTTTTTTGTGCAAACTCACCAAGGTGCCTTGCCTTAAAAGAGAAGGCAAGAAGGCGATATCTACTAATTTGCCTTGGCGCCTTGTCTCGAACAATGAGGTGAGGAGGCGACTTGTACAAACGCGAAATTGATGTATAAACGCTCAGCTAAAAGGATACATGAATGATGTAATACTGTACCCTTTGACAGCCTCAATCAGATACTGTGTTATGTTATGATATCATTGTTTGAAAGTCGCCGGAGACGTGGCAAAGGCGAGTTGTACTAACTCGCCCTGGCGCCTTTTTTCGAACGCTAAGGTGAGGAACCAACTTGTTTAAACGCGAAATTGATGTATGTAAACGCTCAGCTAAAAGGGTATATATAGGGTGCAATAATGTACCTTTTGACAGTCTCAAACAGATACTGTGTTATGTTATGAAATCATTGTTTGAAAGTCGCTACTTACACAAATGCAAAATTGACGTGTAGACACAGAGCTAAAAGGGTAAATAAAGGGTGCAATATTGTACCTTTTGACAGCCTCAAACAGATACTGTGTTATGATATGAAATCATTGTTTGAAAGTCGCCGGAGACGTGGCAAAGGCGATTTGTACTAACTCGCCTTGGCGCCTTGTCTCGAACGATGAGGTGAGGAGGCAGCTTGTACAAAGGCGAAGTTGATGTATAAACGCTCAGCTAAAAGGGTATAGGGTGCAATAATGTACCTTTTGATAGCCTCAAACAATATTATGTTATGGAGTAATTGTGCGATATCTTTTAAAGTCGCCTGGCAAGATCGGGTAAAATAGAACCAAATGAGCCCACGTCCACAAAAGTGCGGGTTCTAATCCACTGAGCATTCCACAGAATGCAAAATCGTACTTTTGCGGTTCGATATTTCAACACAAAAGTACGATATTACACAATCAAAACGTGATGCATTTATTTGTACCTTTATTCCTAAGTGTCTGATTATGATTGAAAAATGTGGGGGGGGGGGGGCTTTTCAGAGATTAGAAAGCAAGTTATTTATATGTGGACATTATTAACGACCCTTTTCATATACGGTAAGGCCGATTCGCACCTTTGCATATTTAGCCTGCGTCTGTCCAGCGCATTTGAACATTAAAAACGCTCCCTGGACACACAAAGACACAGTCATAAAGTAGATAGTTGCTCGGCGTACACTCCTTGTCATTATTATTATTATTAAGCGCAAGTCGAACGTCAGTCCACCATCTGATCCGCGTACACTGTGCGTTAGGGGAGCGTGGTATATAATTTTCAATAACGCTTGGCTGACGCAGACTAAAAACGCAAAGATGCGAGCCGGCCTTAAAAGATAACTTAAAGTATACAGCTGCCACATAATTACCCCTTTATAAATAACAACCTGTGAAATAAGCTAGGCGACAGAGAGATGGCGCTCATGATTAATAGCTTAATACTCCTCTACGGGTAATTAAACTCAACTCGATTAGTATCGGGAGAATCGGATTTCTTTCATCAAATCCCAGGGATACTTTATTTTGGCACTGAAATTGTTTTGAAGTGATTAAAACATTGGAATGAAGTATGGTTTTGGTCACATTAAAAAAAGAGTCGTTATTGGACTCCAGATGGAATTTTATACTCTGAAACCAAAAGTTTATTATTTTTTTTCGTCTTACCCTGGATCTAAGGGGGTCCAATGTAAAGGCTGACTCACAGCTTTGCGTTTTTAGCCTTCGTCGGCCCAGCAATTCTTTTACAATTAAAAACGCTCCCTGGACGCACAAAACGCAGGTCATACGGAAGACTGACGCTCGCCGTACGCTCCTCGAGCGCAAGCCGAGCGTCAGTCCACCGTCTGATCAGCTTACACTTTGCGCTCGGGGAGCGTTTTCAATTTTTAAATAAGCTGGGCCGACGCAGGCTAAAACGCAAATGTGTGAGTCAGCCTTAAGAGCTCACATGCCAAAGAGACTTAAAGGTGTTATAAAACATTGTTTTCATCTAAAAATTCCGAACTGCCAGATCCTAAATGATACCTAAATGGTTGATGACATTTATATAAACTCAGCTATAACGCTTCAAAATCAACGTTCAGTACTCCAAAAGAGAATGGTCTACATATGTACACTATGTATGGATAAAACGTCCGTAGTACTCTTTCATACACTGTAATAGATATCTTTATCGTGCCGGTACAAATTCTGTCAATCTTTTTAATTCTTTGTCTGAACATAATAACAAAGGTCAAACAGCTTAATTTAATTTTCTTTATTACGAGATCAAAATGTGTCAAGATGTCTCTGATCCATTTTTTAAATATTAAATGTCACATGTTTTGACTGCAGCAAAACTGAATTATCTTAAATTCGGATTATGAACTTTAATCAATGAATTTGTACAATTGAGATTGAAAAAATAGCCGCCAAACTTCAGATTGAAAACGGAATAAGATGCGATTTGAAAGCAGTTTCCGATCAGTCTGTTGGTGCGACTGCCCTATTACTATTTGCTCGCTTCCTCGCCCTGTCCATAAAGGACTATTAATATGAAACCTAATAGCATCATTCATTCTCAGTGAAAACCAACACCATATATTCCTTATTTCAAGAGCTTTTTCGTGCCCATTTCTTCGAGATGGGGACCAAGATATTATTTAAACCCATTGTAATCGATTGTTTCTATTAAGTGCGTGAAGCGATAAGAAGTGCTCAAAATAACANATCAAAATATTGGAACGCAATGTTCCACAATTTACAATTTGCATGAAATAGTCTAATGAACCTTTAGTTTCACCGACAAAACATCCAACATTTCGATCGGAGAAATGTGTCATTCACAATCTCAAAATTGCAGGTGAAACTGTCATTCCCGCGTCTAGGGACATTGAAGCCTGCAAATCAAAAGTATTTAAGGGGCAGTCACATCAACAGACTGATCCCATCTTGCTCCCAAACCGAATCATCTTAAATTCTGTCTATGAACTAAAAACAACGATTTGATTAATCAATGACTTTGCACAATTGCGATAGAGAAAAACAACCTTCACACATCGGATTTCCAACGGAATAAGACAGTATTATTTACAGTTTTGATGATGCGATATTAGATCAGGATGGGAATAGTCTGCTGTTGTGACTGCCCTATTTAACGTGTAAACGGGCACTTTATTTCATATGAGCTCTGAGCCTCTGGCACGCTCATTCATCAAGCCTTGTTTGCAGTGCACTCAATGGGGTTAGATTCGGAGTCTATAATTATCGGCTCGAAGGAATACCCTCTCGTTTTGATCAATTTCGATTCTCTCTTAATTTTCCCTCTTTTTTTCTCTGCACATCTAGCCACGTCAATTTGTGCCTTTCTAGAACATTTAATAATATTTCTTCTCACTTATCCATTCTTTAAAACTTAACCATTCGAAATCTTCCATCAACATATCATACTTTCCACCATCACCACTTTCTTCTTCAGATCGCCCTATCTTTAACTCTGCCACTTCTTCTTCTCTCTACCCTCCCTCTCACCCGCTCTGTCTTTTTGTTACTTTACCCTCTCCGTCCTTTTTCCCTCTTTAACACTCTATCTGCTTGAACCCCCCCCCCCCCCCCCGATCTCGTTCTGCCTTTCTTTTTTTTTCTATCTAGTTCCGTCTCTTTGCCCAATGTTCTGAGATTTTACCGTCTCTTTTCCTATTTGCCCACCCCTTCACTGTCAACCCTCATTGTGTATGTGAATATATATATATATATATATATATATATATATATATATATATATATATATGATAATATATACCTCGTTTTAAATTATCTTACTATCTACTGTAAGGTGTGCATGAATATGAGTAAAATCTATATTGGTCTTTTCTATGGTGAGGACAATTTAAGACTAGAAGGGGGCCGGACCACATCGTGGGGAACTTGGATAAAATATTATCTTAAACATTCATCTACTCACGTAGCAAATATGTTCTCTTGCACCGATGACTCTGACGTCACAGACGTAAGAGATTCACTGCTATAGCATCGTACCAGCTTACGCATAATCATGTCCTCGTCCACGAGGTCACGTGGGTCCGGTTGCGCGCTTTTGTGGTTTAGTACTTCCGGGGGAACGGTAGGGGGCGGCATACGAGATTCCTGTGCGGCGGCTGATATGGCTTGTTCAGCTTTGACGAAGAGGTTTTCATACTGGATGAATTGTCCCGTTTCGTTCACTGGGATCTCCGTGTTTTGTGTGACCTGAGAACAAGCAAACAAACATTGAAAATGGAAGATTAACAATTATAATGACTATAATCGTAATGACAATAATTTTATTCTTCTTATTCAACAGGGTAGCTGCTTCAGTTGAATGAAAATACTCTCCCAGTGAGCCCTGCAATAACAGAGTGGTTATGATTATTATGTTCACCATAATTAATCTATCATTTCACAAGTAACAAGTAAGGAACGTTCCATGTTTCATAAATATTGAAGGTCGGTTGTCAACTAAATGTGATGAATACAATATAAAGACCGATATCTTGCAACTTCAAATTCCGCCACGTTTAAAAAACATCTTAAGACTTACCATTTCCCACAGTAATCAAATTATTTTGATTTTTTGTTCTGTTAAATTGTAAATCGATATGGTACTCTCTGTTCTTAGCGCTATAGAAATAATCTATATTATTAATATAATTATTATTATTATCTTAACTCGAGCAAGCCACCTATAATACAGCACTTTTCCAAAATGCGCCATGCACACATTTTTCTATACTACTTTATTGTCACAATATTAACATGAAAAATCCTAAAGAATTTAAGAAACAGAATATACACAATAGTTATAAATTTGGCAGTTTGATCGTCTGCTCAAAAACGAGCGATTGAAGTGTGACCAAAGCCTCCGTCACACCAAACACGGCACGGCAATTACGCGATGTCTCCTTATTTGTGATTGACCAATTGTTGAGTCCTTGCGTTTATGCAGTGTCTATTTCTGCACCCCCCCCCCTTTGCATGTAAATTAAAATGCTTGCTAACATATGACAGTACTTACAAAATATCAACCACAACATCTGGGCATTTCAAGTCGTTCGAGGAGAGTGTGTGGGGAGGGAGGGGGGAGGGCAACATACGTTTTCCACTCAGCTGGCGTACTATTCGCAGACCAAGGGCAATCGATAATGGCACTTAAGAAAGTTCAATAGATGAATGTAAGACCTCTAATAGAATCATGTGCAGATGACATGTTTCTCCGCTAACATATCTGCAAGACCTGCCTAAAACTAAACGATTTGTTTTTGCGGTATTGAATATGTAGAAAATGTCGCCTTGAGTTAGAGGAGGGGCTATTATTACTGCTTGAGCGTATGAATATATTGAATGTCTTGTTTTTGACATTCCAGTTTCATATTATTTAAAGCTATGATGTCTGCACTTTGTCAGTGACCCGTAAGTACACATGTTTCAGATCAAGCTCTGTTCAGAGCATAACAATTCTCAGTCATTTAGCACCCAAGCATAATTTAAAAGGTTGATTTCTGGAGCTTCAGCAGGGTTAGAATGAACCTGCAAGCAACTGGAGTTCTATTAGTAACTGGAAGGAAATAACTCTGATCATGTTAATATTTTCTTTGTATTATTGTCATCTTGAGATCAAAAGGATCATGTACATATACAAATTAAATCTTTGACGACTGTTCGATAACGAGCAAAATAATTCTATAACCAAGAGAGGGCGCTAAATATGATTTAACGGTCAAATTCAAATTTTCAAAAGAATCAGTTCGTAAAAAAGTATGCTATGGTCTCAAAATGTGTATAAGAATTACATGTCATGATAAACATCCCCAAAATTCACATTTCTTCATCTTTACCAAAACTATACTTGGGCTTTAA